>JAMZAV010012188.1:0-18392 GCA_024449915.1 Sweltsa coloradensis
CCCCGGCCAAAAAAAAAAAAAAATAAATTGTTACATTGAAAATAAGACAAGTACAACAATATTTGTATGACACAACAAAAAAAAATCCAGCACTTTAATGATTTTAAATTGTTTATCTTCCAAGAAAGAATACCCACACATAAAGCCCGATGCCAATCTCCGTATTTCTCTCCCAATCCTCTTGTCATGGTTTAAGATTTACTACTGAATTTGTAGTGTAAATGCTTTTGACATCGGTTTTCCTTTGGGGTGGCATGTTAAAACCTCCATCATTTTGGGGTTTAGGCCAAGGTCCCCAGTGCATTTTTAAGATTAAAAATCCCGTGTGCCAATTATCAGGCAGGGATTATGGGAACCAACGTGAGAAAAGGGGAAATTAATTTCGGAATACAAAGACACTTAAATGCTCTCCTTTATTATATTAAACACCAAATGAATTGTTGATTTGATGAAAACAATAATTTAAAGGGTATCTCTGTGTTGTTGAGCACGCGAGGGATAGGCTCGCCCTACAACTAAGACACTCCAACCCCATTTTGTAGATAATAATGAGTCTAACGAAAGACGAAGTACTGGCAGCAGTAATATAACACGAGTTGAGATATTGGTGTGATTGTGTTGAACTATTTCTGAAAGGTTTCGTAATCAAGGGTGTAAAAGTAGAAAGGTGGTATTTATTTTTTTATTATTTCATTATATTTAGCCGTTTGTAATACAAATCTCGTTTTTTAATAGGGCATGACGAGGTCATCATACTGCAAAACTAAAATTTTAAAATTTTAAAAATTAAAAAGATCTAGTAGTTTTTTTTTTTTCATTGGAAAAGTTTCAATAAAATAAATTTTTTTTTACATACAAGACGTTGCACATAGTGAAAGGCACCCTCATAATTATTTTTGACAGTATTGCAAATCAGACGATCGATTTTTTTTTTTTAAGTGTCAGATTGCATGAATTTTTTAATTTTGGGTTTTATTTGGATTAAGGACGCGTCAACCCTTAGGTCATAAGCACCCCCAGCCTAAGGGGGGGGGGGGGGGGGGAGGGGCCCCTGCTGGTTTAGAAAACCAGCCACGGGTAAGGGGGAGAAAGGGGGGTTTCCCCCGCGCCGGGCTCTCGTCTTTGTTCGTTGTTGTGTCATTGTCATCGTCGCCGGGAGATCGTCAAAGGGGAAGGGGGGGAAGGTCCCCCCCCCCGGGCGATTGCCAGAGCTCTACTCTGTTTTGGGGGGTATAAGATACTCCGCTCTTTTTAGCTGTGTTTGGGGGGACTTTTTCTTTGAATCGCCTTTTTCGATTAGCAGACCAGCTCGGGCCAATTTACCCCCGGGGCCCCGCGGGGGGTTTCGCACTTACTTTTGGAAGGTATCTTTTTCAAATGAGAACCGTCCCAAAAACCTAGGGCAATTTTAGGGGGGAATTTCCCAAAGTGGGGGGCTTTAAGGGGAAAAGTGTTTCTCACTCTATCTTCACATTCACCGCTTATCAAGACTACAAAATTTAACGATAAATAAAAAACAACAAACATTTCTTTTAAGTGCCCATCAAGAGTAGCGACGACGACGTGAGAACTAGGGGGCTTCAACCCGGGTTTGGATATGGCCCCCCCCGGATATTTAAAGTTAGGATGGTTAATGGTGTTTTGATGATTTGATTTTTTCTAGAAATATTAAATAAAAAAAATTTGATGGATTTATATCAAAACAAAAAGTATTTATGTAATGGAAATAAAGTAATTAAATAAATGGAGTGTAATTATTTTGAAGAGAATTTAAAAATTTTGTCCCGTTGTCATAAGAGACAGTAAAAAAGAATATGGTCGGTCATCGAACAAACGCCAGCAAGTGTGTACGTTATTTTGCGGATTTATGATTTTAAAATTTCCTCGTTTTTTTCGAAGAGTAATTTTTATAAAAATCCAAAATTTACTACCCCCCATCTTTTTGAACTGTTTTTTTTGGGAGGGAAATTCGTGATTTGGGTATATATTTAAAAAGAAACTCTTTATGGATTCCATGCTTTTTTCCCAAAGGGCTTGCACAGGGAAAACGTTTTTTTGATGAGGTTAAACTTCCCTAATGACAACTTACAACTTCAGTTTTTCCCACAAAAGAACAAAAAGCCTTTTACTACTCCTTTTTTCGTTTATACATTAAAAACTGCGCACTTGTTTATCGAAAAGTTTTTGGGACGCCATAAAATAAAATTCACATTTTACAAAAACAAATCCCACGGGGAATTTTGGGGGGCCCTTTTCAAAACAAAAAAAAAAATTTGGTTATTTGGAAGGACGAGAAACATTTAGAATCAAACACCACTAGCCTAGGGGGATTGGGGAGGAGGGCTCATTGGTCAAACCAGCCACGGGGTAAGGGGAGGAAAAGAGGGAAAACTCAATTAAATTTAATAATTAAACGCGTGAGAACTTAGGGCCCGTTAAACCCGGTTAGGTCATATTGCGCCGCCCGCCTGGAATTAAAAAAGTTTAAATTAAAATTTTTTGGGGGGGTTTTTTAAGATTATATTGAGTAGGGTTCCGAAAAATTCTGCTGAAAAGGGGGAAAAAGTTGCGACCGAAAGTGGGGACCTCTAACCCTTGAAAATTAAAATATTTTCGTGGGAAAAAACCACCCCCATGTGCAATATGCCCTCCAAGGATACTTTTTCGGTTACGACAAGTGGGGGAGGCAGGGTTTTAAGACACCACCCGGGCAGGAAAAAGACGGGAAAAACCCGGAAACCCTTTAGCAGGATGTGGGGCTGCGGTTTTTGAACCCAGGCCCTACCGAATAAAAGTCGCGCGTTAAAAATTTTTGCAGAAAAAGTTTTTGTTGTTTGTGTTTTTTTTTTATTTTGGGCGCGTCAACCCGTTAGGTATATTGCCCTACTGTGATAATGTACTTTTTAGTTGTTATAATATATATTTGGCAAAGGGCAGGAACGTAAGGGGAGACGCGGGGAAAAAGGGGGTGGAAGGTTTGTGCTGGCAGAACCCCGCCCAAAGAAGGGGGGGGGATGGGGTGGGGGGGCCCGGGGGGGCAAGGGCCGGGGGCGGGATAAAGGGCGGGTCGGGTTGGGGGGCCTGGGTCTGTGGCGAAATCAGGCCGGGCTCAGGCAAAGAAAAGGACAAGGGAAAGGGAGGGTGGGGGGAGGGCGGGGGGTTGAGGGTTTCCCCACGTTGTGGTCGTCTTCGTCGTGTCAGCGTCCTGTTGTCATTGTGTCGTCATCGGGAGGTTGTCAGGGGAAGGGGAATTTTTCCCCGACGACGACCGCCAGAGCTCGTTTCAGTTTGGGGGGTAAGATACCCCCCTCTTCTATGATGTTTTCGA
The DNA here is from genome assembly GCA_024449915.1 of Sweltsa coloradensis. NCBI lineage: Eukaryota > Metazoa > Arthropoda > Insecta > Plecoptera > Chloroperlidae > Sweltsa > Sweltsa coloradensis. The sequence continues at coordinate 3,329 of JAMZAV010012188.1, forward strand.
GGGGACTTTTTCTTTTGAATACCTTTTACGTTTTAGCAGAGCCTTTGCTCTGGGCCAATTCCACCCCGGGCCCAGACGGAAAAATTTTCAGCCAAAGCAATTGATGACTAAGTGACATCAAGGTAATTGCTGTGAAAGAGTGATTTGTTTAAGGCAGCCGACCCTGAAATCCTGTTCACTTTCAAATTTTTTAAAAGATTACTTTTTTCCCCCCAAATGTAAATTTTTAAAAACCCTTTTAAAACTTGAAATTTTGGAGACTAAGGGAAACCAAAAAAATCTTGAATTCTCTTTCTGTCGTAAATTGGGTTGAAACATAATAAATCTCAAATCAAAGGTACCCAAACACTTTTTTGGCGAAAAGGCTTTCAATGCCCGAACAAATTTAAAAGAAAAATGCCGCGTGAAAACAGGGGGATTTTGGAAGGGGAAGTGGGTACTGGTTTGGATCTTGTTTTGGTACATAAGAATTGGAAAAAACTCCAGGGGAAGGATAACAAATTGAAACTGCTTTTAGATAGGTTAAAGGGAAAAAGTGGTTGAAGTTGTTTTGTGAAAATAGTAGGGTCATAAAAAACGGATGGGCACGTTTGAAAAGATACTGATGGTCGTAATATATTTTGCTGGTATAGTTTTTGCTTTTTGAAACCCGTATATTTTTAAAGAATAAATAAAATAGAAAGCAAGACAGCTTATTGCCCTAACTTTAAAAACTTTATGATGGGGCCCCGGTAGGTCAAAAAAAAGTAAATGATCCCAACTTTGTAAAATTTTTTAGAGTTTCTTTACTATTCGCATTTTTATTTAAATTTAAATCAAACGGTTTTTTTTAAATTTAAAGTACATAAAATAAAGAAAATAGTTCCAAATATCGTAAAAAAAATTTGCGCACAAAATCAGGATTATAAAAGTTGAAAAAAAGGTCACATTCAACAAAATGTTTTAATGTTTTTATTGGATTTAAATTTTGATTTGATTTTTAGAACAATTTAATTATTATTTTTTTGGATGGGGGGTAGAGAGCGAAGCGAAAGATTCCATTTCACAACACTGGAGAAAAAAAAACCGGAAGTTTTTTTTTTTAAAAATTTTTTTTTTTTTATTTTTTTTTTTTTAGCAGATTTTGGTAAAAATATAATATAAAAATTTTTTTTATTTTAATTTTAAATTAAAGAGTTTTTAAATAAAAATTATTTTATTTTTAAAATCCCAATTTTTTAATTTTTTTTTTTTTTAAAAAATTTTAATTTAAAAAAACTACTGCTTTTGATTGTTGTTTTTTCACATCACCTTAATTGAAAAATTTTTTGGGTTGAAAAAATTGAGCGCGATAAAAAAAAATTTTATAAAACCAATTTTAGTTTTTTCTAAAAAAAATTTCTTCGAACACCCACACTTTATCCGATTGAATAATTTTTCACAAACCCTAAATTTTATGAATTTATAATTTGGTGAATTTTAGCGCAAAACAAAAAAATTTCAGAAATCCAATTTTTAAAGTTTTTCGTTAAAAAAAAAACGCTCATCCAACAACGCGCCTAAAAAAAGCTTTGCGAATTTCCTAGTTAATTTACACAGTCGTGGTTTTAGCTTGGTAGAATCAACAATCCAAAACTATTTTTGGTTTAATATTTGGAACTTGTTCAGATAACTTTCATTATTCACATTGTTAAAAAAATTTTTTTTAATAATTCTGCTTTATACGACAAAAACTCGGACCTCGGGGCTGTTAAAATTTTAAAAAAAAATTTTTCCCGTCCATTCTTCGGCGTGCGTTCGAAAAAACTTTGTAATCAACATATTTTTCTGCGAAACGCTTTTCATGGAAAAATTTTTTATGATGATCAAATTAGGCTAATTTGCATATTAAAGTTTAAAATGGTAGGTTTTACATAGGGACACAAGTTACCAACCGAACAAACGCTTTTAATTGTCTTCGATTAATAAGTGCATGTTGGGTTTTTCAATGCCAAAATACTTTTTCCCTTTTCTTAGCGTTTAAAAATTCATTTTTTTTAAATGGGTCAACAGTTAGGTCATAATGCGCCCCTCTAGCCTAGGGGTAGGGGAAAAGGGTTCCAGGTCAAACCCGTTACGGAGGGAAAGGAAAGGGGAGTTCCCGCGCGGTCGAAAATCGACTTGTCATTTTCGGTTGTGGGTATAGCGTCTTTCGTCGGGGATGTCGAAAAGGGAAGGAGGGGGGTTCCCCGACGACGATCCAGAGCTCGCCTTATTTTCGGAGAGAAAAAATTACAACCCTTAATGCGGTTTGCGAGGTGGACTTTTTATTTGAATCGCCTTGTACATTGCAGAGCCATGCTCGGGCCCAAATTTCTACCCCGGGCCCAAGGGGGGTTTGGTCAACTTTGAAAAAAAATTTACGACGACGTGAGAAACAGGGCGCTAAAACTTTTAGGTCAAATTGCCCGCGTGTAAATTTGTAGTTAATAAAAATGAGTTTACAATGGTATGGTGTGTTTCAGGGGATGTTTGATGATTATTTGTATTCTAAGTTTGGAAAAAAAAAATAAAATTTAAGGATGGTAGTACTAAAAAAAAAAAACATGATTTCTTGTTTCAAAAAAAAAATATGTGCGATGTAAATTTAAAAAATTTTTTTAAAATAGTTTACTTTGAATAAAAAATTTTTGAAGTCTGTCGCTAGAAGTGCTTCACAAATTTCAAAACAACCCGCGGGGTTTATCCTGTTAGTGTTGGCTTTTTTTACTTTACTGTGAACTTATCTTTAATTCCAACCCGAGTGATTTTTTTAACAACTTAACTGGCTCGTTAATCTTGTTGTGTGGTGTTGGTCTTGTGGTTAGCCCTTTTACTTCCAATGCAAGGGGCCAGGTTCGATTCCCACCAAAGTTAGAAGTTTTTTTAAATTTGATTTGAACTTAATTCCCTCAATTTTGTCTTAGGAATTTAAACCCGGGACTTTAGAGCCGTCATAGCAACGAGGCACATAATAAATCTAAAGTTGTTCTGAATCGGCCATGTTGATTCTGTCGTTGACTCGCGGGTGTTCGCATTTGTCAATACCACTGATTGCTATATTTCCTATTAAAAATATCGATCTTGGGTTGGTTATCGTTCACTCGTCGATTGCGTCGGGGCCGGGCCCAGGGTTGGCTTTGTCACTTTGGTTTTACTTGTTTTTTGTTTTTTTGGATTAAGGACGCGTCAACCGTAGGTCATAATGCACCACTCTAGCCGAAGGGGGGTGTGGAGGAGGAGCCCATGCTGGTCAGAACCAGCCACGGTAAGGGGAGGAAGGGTTCTCACGTCCTGGCCGTCATCGTCTTTATCATCGTTCGTTGCGCATTGTCATCGTCGCCGGGGGGTCGTCAAGGGAAGGGGGAAAGGTCCCCGCGACGACGATTGCCAGAGCTCGCCTCAAAGTTTGGGGAGTAAGATACTCGCTCTTACTAGCGATTTGCGAGGTGGACTTTTTTTTATTGAATGCCTTTTACGTTTTAGCAGAGCCATGCTCTGGGCCTATTCTACCCCGGGCCCAGACGGGGGTTGGTTTACTGTCCCCCACTGAAAATCAGTTGTGTAACTGAGTGGGTAGACTCTAAATACGGATTTATTTCTTATTTTTTTATTTTTTTAAATAATAAAACAAACTATTATTTCGTGTGTTGATGTTTCAGGAGCGGCCCCCGGCGGCGGGTACCCTAGCACGCTCGCCTACGCACCGAACACCTCCCGTTGCTCCAAGCCACCTCTGCGCTTACCTCACGAACAAACCAAACCCAGTGGCACTCCATCCACAGGGTCATTAAACTACTCAAAGTGTACACTTTTTACCTCCCAAAATATTGACTGCTCATCGCTACGGCTCTATAATTTATTATCAATAAAACCCGATCATTATACTTTTCCTCTTACTGATTTTTATTTTCAATTGAGGTGACCACCCATTTACCTCTTATAAAATTCGTCTAGTTGTTTTAGTATGTAATAAATTTTGAAGTCTACTCCTTGCCCAGCCCGGTGGTGCTGTTTCTAGCCACGATAGGATTTTTCGAGAGGACGACGACGGAGTGAGAAAACTAGGGCGCTTCAACCCGGTTAGGTCCAATTGCGCCGCCTGTGAATGAAAGGAAATGAGAAGAGTGAATGCAGGTATGTTTGATGATTAGATTGTTTTCTAAGTGTATGAATAACAAAATAAATTGATGAAGAAGAAAGTAATAGCAAAATAAAAGTTATGTATGTAAATGAAAATAAAGAAAAAAAAACAAAAAGTGTAAGATGTGAATTAAATTTTGTTAAATAGATTACAATGGATGAGAAATTTTAGAAAGTTTGTCGCCGTTATCATCTAATGATAGAAGTTCTGCATATGATTAAAGAGAGATCAAATTGCGTGCGCAATGCATCATTTTTTGGCACAATTCTGCTAGCATATGATGCACGGTTAAAGGTACATCACATGTGTCACATAGGGGAATAACCCTTTTCTCTGGTTAAGAGATATCCGTGTGTTAGGCGTGTTGGCCTATACGAATTCTAGACAATACCACCTCTTCTCTACGTGAGAGTCGAGACGTAGGTGGACGAATTTTTGTTAGTCAATGTGGGCATCCCCACTATGCAATTTGTTATTTTGCAACACATCCCACGATGCTTGTCGCAAATCCAACAATCTTTGCTTGTATCCACTCGTGACATCTGGAACTGGGACAAAACTAAAATAAACGTCGCGGAGCTGAGAAGCTTCCTTAGCAGCCCGATCAACGTGTTCATTTCCCTCTGTGCTCACGTGTCCAAGTATCCAGAAAAAATCTATTATATATCCCTTAGAGGTTAGTTTTTCTAAATAGAATTGGATGTCTTGTACCAAATGATGACTAGAATACATGAGTTTTATAGCTTGAAGTGAACTTAAGCTATCTGAACACAAAAGGTATCCTCCACAACAACAGCCGTAAAAATGTATTTAAGAGCTTCACGGATGGCGAATAACTCTGCAGTGAAAACTGAACACACGTCGCTTAGCCTGAAACGTTCATTTAAAGGGTTTGGAGCAAAAAAAAGGCACTTCCAACCTTGTTGTCAATTTTGGAGCCATCTGTGAATACCAAAGTAAACCTTTGATGTTTATGGCAAATCTTTCTAAAGTTAATTTTGAATTTCACTATCGCAAGTAGAGTTTTTATCAAAAAAGACAAAGGTCAAATATAATAATCGGCTCTGGTGTAAACCAGGGGGGTTATTGCTAAATACAAAATTAAAAACTTTTGGCAGATGAAATTCTATAAGATTAAACAAAAGTTTACATCTTAATCCCGTTGGAAGAGATGCCTTGGGTTTGTTATCAAAGTGTCTGACATATGTCGTGTTTAAAAACATTCCGATTTGCTGGATGGTTAGGGCATAGCTTTAATTTTCATTACATACGTACCCATCAAGAGGTTTCTCCGTTCTGGGTAAGGAGGACACACCTGACTCGGCATACAAGCTGACTACCGGGCTTGTTCGAAATGCACCAAGAGCAATACGAAGACCACAATGGTGGACAGTGTCTAGAAGTTTAAGGGTTGTGTTACTTGCTGAAGAGTATACGAACATCCATAGTCCATCTTGGAGCAAACTAGAGATCCGTAAATTCTCAACATGCAAGTCCTATCTGCACCCCCCGATTGTATTACTGAGAACTTTCAATAGGTTGATTTTCAACATGCATTTTTTGCGAACTCAACAACGTGGTCTTTCCAATTTAGCTTTTTGTCAAACACCATGCCGAGAAGACGGACATTTGTTTTGAATAGAAGTTCTACATTGTTAAACGATAGTTGTGGGTCTTTTGGATTCCTTGAAGACGGCAAAAGGGGGAATGCACTGAGTTTTTTTGGGAGAGAATCGTTTTCCCCCGCTTTCGAAGCCCATTCACTTATATTGTTCAATCCAAATTTGCACGTGTCTTTGAGCTGTTGATAAATTTAACCGATCTGTAGAAGATTCCCAGGTCACACAAATAGGCACGACATTAGGCTCTTTGGGATACAATCCACCACACTGTTTATTCCAATAGCAAACAGTGATACCGACAAGACCGAGCCTTGTGGTACACCTGTTTCCAGTGAGAACGAGTCTGACAAAAAAATTGTTAACACGCACTTTGAAAGTTTTTATCTTTTAAAAAAGTTTTCTAAAAATTTGGCATGTGCCCTCGAAAACCCCACTCGTGAATCTGTTGAAGAATATTAAAATCTCCAGTTGTATCGTATGCTTTTCAATGTCAAAGAGCACACCAACAACATGTTGTTTTGCAACAAACCCTTCTTTAAATAAACGTCTCTAATCGAACCAAGTGGTCGATGGTGCAACGACGTTGACGAAATCCACATTGGACGTTCGCCAAAAAAAACTGCGTGTCTCCAGCATCCACATTAGTCGTTTGTTGATCATCTTTTCAAACAATTTGCAAAAGCAACTTGTCAGAGAAATAGGGCGATATGAAGTCGGCATCGACTTATCTTTTGTGGGTTTGGGGAAGTGGAATTTAAAATGGCACTAGCCAACTATCGGGAAATATGTTTAGACAACCACAAAATATTAAAAAATAAAATAATAACTTCCAATGAGGGATCAGTCAGGTGCACAAACATGTCCCTTGTGCATTTTGTCTTCTCCCACAGATGTGCGACCCTAATGAGCTTAACGCCATACGGAGTTCCCCCCAAAGAGAACGCTCTGTTGTATGGCTCATTGTTTCAGATGAGAAATTAAGTTTTCGAGCTTCTGTCAACTGCTTGTGTGGCTAGAAATTCTGCATCATATCGTGCATTACTGCTTACCGATGCAAAATGGTGTACCCAGTACTGAACCACATCTGCTGGAGTAGTTTAAGGAGTTTAGATATTGATGAGTGGTGATTGACGTTCCAAGAAATTGAAAGCCCGAGACAAACTATTAAACGAATACGCCAACACACTGATAAATACTTACCATGCCAAGATACTCCCTTCAAGCATAAAAAAACAGAAATCAACAAATATATAGAAGTGGTGTGCAACATACGTTTGCGGGAACTAGGGAACTAGGGATGCCATCGTAGGCTGTCAGTTTAAACTCCAACTAGATATTTTGGTTTTATTTGGATAAAGGGCGCGTCAACCTTTTATGTCATAATGCACCACTCTAGCCTAGGGGATTGGGGAGAAATGGTCCATGCTGGTCAGAACCATGCCACGGGGTATGGGGGAGGGGGGGAAGGGGGGGGATTCGCACGTCGCAGTCGTCATCGTCTTTGTCATCGTCATCGTTCGTTGTGTCAATTGTCATGGCGTCTTGGGGGGTCGTCACGGGAAGGGGAGGGTCCCCGACTCAAACTTTTTTGCAGAAGAACGAAACTATAGGGATGCCATGGGCAAGCTGTCAGATTTAACTCCAACAAGAGATGCGAATTAAAAAAAAAAAAACGGTGCCCGGCCCACCCGAACCTAGCCTAAAAGATACTGACCCTGGCCCCGCCCGAAAGTCCGAACCGCCCGAAAATCGGCCCGAAAGCCCGGCCCAGACCGAAAGTCAGCCCAGAAGCCTGGATCGTTGGAAGACTTTAATAAACATCCGGAAGAGCTCGGACGATTTGGTTTATTTGGATTAAGGACGCGTCAACCGTTAGGTCATAATGCACCACTCTAGCCTAAGAGGGGGTGGGAGGAGGAGCCCATGCTGGTCAGAACCAGCCACGGGTAAGGGGAGGAAGGGGGGTTTTCTCACGTCGCGGTCGTCATCGTCTTTGTCATCGTTCGTTATGTTATTGTCACCGTCGCCGGGGGGTTTGTCAAGGGAAAGGGGGCAAGGTCCCCGACGACGATTTCCAGAGCTCGCCTCTAGTTTCGGGGAGTAAGATACTCCGCTCTTCCTAGCTGATCTGATGTTTGCGAGGTGGACTTTTTCTCTTGAATCGCCTTTTACGATTAGCAGAGCCATGCTCTGGGCCCCAAATTCTACCCGGGCCCAGACGGGAGCAATAATATTATTTATATATTATAATATATATAATATATATATAGTTTCGGGGAGTAAGATACTCCGCTCTTCCTAGCTGATGTTTGCGAGGTGGACTTTTTCTCTTGAATCGCCTTTTACGAAGAGCAGAGCCATGCTCTGGGCCAAATTCTACCCCGGGCCAGACGGGAGCAATAATATTATTATATTTTTTAAAATATATATAATATAATATATATATTAATAATATAAAATATATTATATAGTATAATAAGTAAAACCCCCCCATTCTTCTTTAATCAACACTGCCAGCCTGATACCTTTAATAAAATTAACGACGACGTGAGAAAACTAGACGATATCTAAAATAAATTGAGTTTTTTTGTGTTCCATATTTATTTTGGATTCTAGGTTTTATGAAGAAAATGATAGAGATTTAGAAAAAGAGAAAAAAAATAAAAAAAAGAAAATATATTTATTTTAATGAAAAATGAAATGTTTTTAATGTAAATTTAAAAATTGGGTAAACACTAAAAAATTAGACTAATAGAAAGTTTGTCCCCGTATCATATGTAAGATGTTCTTCATATGATTGGGAAATATATTTTTGGTTTTTATTTAGATTAAGAGCCCCGTCAACCGATATTTCATTAGACAATTTGCACACAATCATTTGATACAATGTATGAATGAAGTAGAAATGAGTATCAGATTAAGAAGACAAGTCCTACTAGAAAGTTTGGTTTTTAAATACCAGGCAACTTCGAAAGCAGAAATATCTTAAGTCACTGTTGTTTTTTTTGGTTATATTTTTTTATTTGGACTAAAGGCGCGTCTATCGCCAGGTCATAATGCGCCACTCTAGCCTAGGTGATGTGGGGAGGAACGACCCCTGCTGGTCAGAACCAGCCACGGGGTAAGAGGAGGAATAGTCTTTTTAATCGTTCGTTTGTGTCATTGTCATCGTCGTCGGGAAGGTCGTCAAGGGAAGGGAGAGGTGTCCCCGACGACGATTGCCAGAGCTCGCATCTAGTTTCGGGGAGTACCCATACTCTCTCATACTAGCTGATGTTTGCGAGGTGGACTTTTTCTCTTGAATCGCCTTTTACGATAGCAGATCCATGCTCTGGGCCAATTTATAAACCGGGCCCAGACGGGGTAACTAAGTTGATTAAATGACATTATGGTGTGTTTAATGATAATTTTGTTTTCGAAGTTTATAAAAGAAAAGAAAGTGTTTCGTTTTGTGCAACTAGGAAAGCAGAAGTAGCTCGAGTCACTTGATCTAATGCTCCCACAACCTGATTGGTAACTTATTTGGAAATGGGGAATGATAAAACAACGTGTGGGCGTAACAAACGACGACGTGAGAAACTAGGGCGCTTCAACCGGTTAGGTCATATTGCGCCGCCTGTGAATGAAAGTAAATGAGAAGAGTTAATGCAGGTATGTTTGATGATTAGATTGTTTTCTAAGTGTATAAATAACAAAATAAAATGATGATGAAGTAATAGCAAAATAAAAGTTATGTAGGCCTATGGAAGAAAAGAAGAAAAGAAAGAAATGTTATGATGTGAATTAATTTTGTTAAATAGATTACTATGGATGAGGAAAATTTAGAAAGTTTGGTCGCCGTATCATATGATAAAAGTCCTCATATGATTGGGAGAGATCAATTGCGTGGGGCAAGCATCATATTTGGTACATTCTGCTAGCATATGATGTACGGTTAAGGGAGACACATGTGTCACATGGGAATAACCTTTTCTCTGGTTTAAGAGATATCCGTGTATTTAGGCTGTGGTGGCCTATACGAAGTCTAGACAATACCACCTCTCATCTACGTTGAGAGTCGAGACTCAGGTGGCGAATTTTATCAGTCAATGTGGGCATCACACTACGCAATTTGTTATTTTGCAACACATCCCAAGATGCTTGTCGCAAATCCAACAATCTTTGCTTGAATTCACTCTTGACATCTGGAACGGGAACTAGATTGAAATCAACGTCGCGACGCTGGGAAGCTTCCTTAGCAGCCCGATCAGCGTGTTCATATACCCTCTATGCCCACGTGTCCAGGTATCCAGCAAAACTCTATTATATATCCCTAAGAGGTTAGTTTTTCTAAATAGAATTGGGTCTTGTACTAAATGATGACTAGAATACATGAGTTTTATAGCTTAAAAGTAAAACTTAAGCTATCTGAACACAAAAGGTATTCTCCACAACGACAACGTAGAATGTATTTAAAGAGCTTCACGAATGGCGAATAAACTCTGCAGTGAAAAATGAACACACGTCGCTTAGCCTGAAACGTTCAGTTAAGGTAGAGCAATAAAAGGCACTTTCAACCTTGTTGTCAAAAAAAAGTAACACAAAAAAACAAAATAACAATATAGTAAAATTTTGGTAATATTATTCTTATTGTGCATGTATACGTTTTGTGTATTATATTAGTCTAATTAAATGGCATATGCCAATTTTCATTTGCCGCTGGGCACGTTTCTGTCTGTCTAGGATTGCAGTCACGTAACATCGCTTTAACATACTCAACATCATGCTAAACTCCCTAATGCATACATTCATAAACAGTTTGCAAAAAGTCTAATTATTTATCCGTTTAATCATCCTCCTCCAATTCAAATGATATCTGCCCTACCAATTGTCTGTCCCATCTTCTACGATTTAAACCATTGTGAAGACAACAATGGAGCAAGCACTCGGTGTATGGGAGTGGCTAGCCCGCAAGCAAGCGCACTGCCAACAATGAATAACAACGCATGATTTGCAATCTTCAATGTGAGCCACTTCCGTCAACGAAAACCACACTAAACGATCTCAATACCATGAATAATGCAGCACGTTAAACACAATTCCCGACACCATTTCATTGAAAAATCAGTCACAAATTTTATGAATATGAAACAGCTTGAAAACTTGAGCGGGTTTTTGTGTTAACCCCATCTTTAAGTAGATGACAAACCCTTTAAGTGATTAAAACTTAGGAGTGGCCTGTATTAAACGTCCTTACTTAAACAACGCCCTGATTAAGAATTAAAGCTATTTTCGTCGTGATAATAGCTTCTAAATTGCGAATGGCTGTGATGACCTTATCTAAATGATTCCTTAAAACGTTTTCTTTTAAGAAAGTGATATTCGGGACATTAAGTTTTAAAACCGTCCTAATGACAACTTAAGACCCTTGCTTTATGCGATTGGGAGGTTCACTATTTCATATTCAAAGACGTCACCTTTAGTCTAACGAGATTATAATGTAAGCCATTAAAAATATAATTATATCCATCTGAACACGTCTTCAGGCTATGAAATTTCACTAATTATTCTTTAATTCAAACCACGTTTCATTGATATACATAATATATTTTTATTTTAATAGGGGAGATGGAGGCAGAACGAAAGGTAAGTATCCAAGGTCGAAGGTTAGGCTTACTGCCGCCCTGGTTTAGACCTTAAGGGGAAGGCGGTGCTAAAACTTAAAAGACGGAGAGAGATGTATAAGCGTGATGCATTAAGTGGCGTTTTGCGGTGCCTTCAGACGGCTGGGGTTCTCAAGGTGGGGTGGGCTTAGATTACGGTTTATAATAGTTAGTTCGGCTCGAACAATACGTAGAAAATAAAGTCATTAAATCAATTTTCTTTGGGAACAATTTTAGAATTAGCAGTGATGGACCGAGACCATTTTTAAGGACGCAGAGTATATACCTACACCAAGGAAACGAGAATCCAAATACCAGAGATACATACGACACGTGAGAAACTAGGGCGCTTCAACCGGTTAGGTCATATTGCGCCACCTATGACTTAATGTAATGAGTTTATGGTGTATTTCATGTTTATGTTTTTTCAAAAGAAAAAAAGGTAAAAAAATTAAAAAAGGATAAAGGATTCTATAACATTTTTTGATGTAGGGTAAAAGGTACATACATGCATGTGTCACACTAAAAAACCTTGTCCCCTATTCAAATTTAAGGACATTACCACCCCTTGTATGTGAGAGTCCAGAGGATAATACTATTAAAACAATACTTTTGAATTCTTTGCATTTTAGCCTTTAAAATTTAAAGTTAGACAAAAAATTTTAATAAAAAAAGCAAACTAATACTTTTTTGGATTTTTATAAAGTCAAAAAAACGGAAAATTTTGGATTAATTTTTTTCAGCCCCCCAAACCCCCCCGTTTTGCTGGGGGGAACATTGGCCCCAGAGCAGGTCTGCTAATCGAAAAGGCGTTTCGGAGAAAAAGTCCATCTCGTAAAAGTAACAAAGTTTTTAAACTCCCTGAAACTAGAGGCGGCTTGGCAATGTCCGGGGCCCTTTTGCCAACCCCTTTGACGTCCTTTCGAGATGACAACGACGACAATGAAAAAGGGACGATGACGACTGCGACGTCAGAACCCCCCCACATTTCTTCCCCATATTCCCAACGCTAGAGTGGGTATGACCTAACGGTTTAAACCCGGTTTTAAACAATTTTAAAAAATAGCAATTTTGCAGGAAGACGATGACGACGTGAAAAAATAGGGCGTTAAACCCCGGTTGGGTCATTGCGCCGCCTGGTTTATGACAATGTAGATGAGTTAATGGTGTTTTTGATTATTATTATTATTATTTTTTTGTTTTTTTTGGGATTAAGGAGCGTCAACCGTTAGGTCATAATGCCCCCACTCTGTCAAGGGGGGTGGGTGAGGAGGGGCCCCCTGCTGGTCAAAACCCAGCCATGGGTAAGGGGAGGAAGGGGGGTTTTCACGTCGCGGTCGTCATCGTCTTTTCATCGTTCGTTGTGTATTTCATCGTGCCGGGGGGTGTCTGGGGAAGGGGACAGGTCCCCGACGACGTTGCCAGAGCTCGCCTTAGTTTCGGGGGGGGTAAATACTCCGTCTTTCTAGCTGATTTTTGCGAGGTGGATTTTTTTCTCTTGAATCCCCTTTTTACGATTAGCAGACCATGCTCTGGGCCAAATTTCTACCCCGGGCCCAATTATTATTAATTATTTTATTTTATTATATTTTATTTTTTTATCATTATCATAATATTATTTTTTATTATTTATTATTATTTTTTTTATTATTATATTTTTATTTTTATTTTTATTTTTAAATTATTATTTTATTTTATTATTATTATTTAAATCAAACGTGTATGAGTTTCGGGTTATTTCCCCGCTCGCGAGTAAAACTTTATAGTACCTCGAGTTTCGTTCCCTTTGGGTAACATATTCAGAGAACTGAGGCTGATTATTTGCTTCAGCCTCACCCTCATACCTTTTGTTTTAATATTAACGGGCCGCGAAAGTTTTTAAAAGGGAAATTTAATTATTATTATTATTTTATTATTATTATATTTTTAATTTTTATTATTATATTATTAGATTAGTATTAGTATTTTATTATAATTATTATTATATTATTAATTATTATTATTTTTATTATTATTTTTTTTTTTATTTTTTAAGGTTTTCTAAGTGTATAAGAAAAAAAGAAATAATGATGACAAAAGTAATAGCAAAAAAAAAGTTAGTATGGAAAAAAAATTAAATAATTAAAGAAAGTGTATGAATTTAATTAAAGTTTGTTAAATAGATAACTAGAATAAAAAAAAAACAAAAACAAAACCCCCCCTTTTTTCCCCAAACCCTAGAAAAATCTCAAAAATGACTTTTTTTTTTTTATTTTTCATAAAAAAAACATCCCCAAACAAAGTATTTTTTTGAAACTTTTTTTTTTTTTTTTAGTATATTAGATTTTTTTGGGAAAAATTTTTGAACTTTGAATATGTACCGCAATTTAAAATTTTTTTTTAAATTTTTTTAAAAAGTTTTAGTTAAAAAACAAGCTTTTATTAAAAAAAAAAAAAAATGAAAATCGGATAAAAAATGGCAAAATTATAATTTTTTTTGATTTTTTTTTTTATTTTTCAAAAACCACTATTTTAAATTTTTTTACGAAAAAAAAGGGTTTAAAAACAATTATGTACAAGGTGTAAAATTACCTATGTGAACGTGCGATGCTCTATGTGTAGGAGAAGTGGGACTAAAACGCCCCGTCAGGCAAGAGCTATGACCCTATCCATGTAATGCTATACCAAAAAAAAAACTGTGCGACTTGTAAGTCCCGTCAGCGAGAAAGGGTTAAAAGGGATGGGACAGATAAAACTTCATGTATGTGACACTGTGATAGTTTTAAGCAAACAGCATTCAAAAAATTATGTTTTGAATTTTTTTTCCCATTAAATTAAGGGCGCGTCAACAGTTATCAAATACACCACCTTTTAAACCTAGGGGGGTGGGGGTGGAGGGGCCCAGCTGGTCAGAACCCGCCCCGGGTAAGAGGAGGAAAGGGGGTTTCCGTCGCGGTTCATTTTTTTCGTCATCGTTCGTGGTGTCATTGAAGTCATCGTCGTCGAGGGGTCGTCAAAGGAAAGGGGAAAGGTCCCCGACGACGATTGCCAGGCTCGCTTTATTTTTTGGGGAGTAAAATAATACCCTTTATTTAGTGATGTTTGCGAGGTGGACTTTTCTTTGAATAGCCTTTTTTCGATTAGCAGAGCCATGTTCTGGGGCAAATTTACCCCGGGCCATGTGAATATTTTTGTAAAGTCCTCAATAAAATTTAAAAATAAAAAAAGCGTGGGCCTCCGTACAATCAAAGTAATATGAGTATTGCGGGTAACGATTTTCTACTTTTCTGTAAAAGAAAAATCGTTAATGAAATAAGATTAATGTTTACTTTTTCACATGTAAATTTTTTTTAAAAATAGTTTTGTTTTTTTTTGAATTCAGAGAATCAACCGTTTTGGTCATAATGCACCAGCTAGCCCAGGGGATATGGGTAAGGTGACCATATTTTGAAAAATTACAAACCGGGGGCAATTTAAATGTAAGAAAAGTACTTTGTATCCATGGGACCACTTCGGGGGGCTGGGGCAGGCCCCCGACGATGGAGGGATATTTTGTTTCGAGATAAATTTGGTTCAAATGCCCAGAAAAAAAAGTTTTTTTGACATAAAAAAAATGAATTAAAAATGGTTTTTAAAGTCCTTTTTAAAAAAAAAATTTTTTTGTTTTTGTTTTAAAAAAA
>JAMZAV010012189.1:0-19131 GCA_024449915.1 Sweltsa coloradensis
CCCCCATCCCCTCCTAGTCCTCACGGACAGTCCCCTTTCCCAACAGCCTTCAGGCTATATAAGGGTGTATGTGGGGGGAGGGCAAGTAAATGGTGGTCTGGGGGGGGGTTTGGGGTTTCTTCCCTTTCCGCAGACTCAATTGACGTGCCCTCCCGTTTACACGCCGGTTTAATTAGCCGACGTGCGTTGGGGAAGGGGTACTGTCTGGGGGACTACGGAGGGATAGAAACCGGGAAAACAAGCCTTTTTCCCCCTTTATTTAAAGAATCGGGGGCCCCAAAATGGCCGTTGAACCCTGAACATTTGTGGGTGAGGCCAGTGGGGGGAAATTTTCATGAAAAAAAATAATCTTGAAAATTTCATGAAAATTTTTTAAGTTTGTTAATCGTTATTTGAACTGTAGCCTTTTTTACCATATTATAAAAAAAAATAATTTTTTTCTATCAAGGATTATCCCTACGTGGACCGGGTTGGTGGAATAAGTCTAATATGCAATATCTTGTTGTTTAATTTTTTTTGCAATTTGCAAATAGCAAAATAGGCCTACATTATAAAAAAATCGTTGAGAAAAAAATTTGAATATTGAATTTGGGATAGGAGTACCAACTGAAGATGGGAAACAAAAGAATATAAACATTTTAGTAGGCCCCTCCCTATAAAATGAAAAAAAAAAAATACACCAACGTTTGGGGGGGTGGTTAAAAAAAGCCTAGATTTTTGGGATGAGGTGGGGGAGGGAGCGAAGCAAAGTTTCCCCTTTTCATTCCTGGAGAAAAAAATGGATTTTTTTTGTTTTTTTTGTCTGTTTTTTAACACTTTTGGGATTAAACCAAACCCCAATTGCGTAAAAATTTTTGGAGGCCTTCGAATCTTGAACTTAAAACCCGCCACTTTTATAGCGAAACGAAAAATAATTTCTCGTGAAAATAGCTTTTTTACGTTTTTTTTTTTGTTTAAAAAATTACGCTCATCCAACAACGCTCCTAAAAAAGGATTTGGAAGCTTCCTATATCATTACAAAAAAATACGGTACCTCAACAATGGAGGCAAAGACCTCACACCAAAGTAATTTTTGTCCCGGTTTTTCCATTCCACTAAGGTACCCTCCCCTAGGATTAAGTTCGCATAACCCTCTAGCATTTGTGCTATTAAAGATGGATTTTTTTTACGGGTTTGGGCCCAACCAGATTTTGCCTATACAACCAAAAAAAATAATAATTAGCTAGCCCTTTCATTTGAGGCTTCATTTTTGCAATGTGACCTAGCCCCACTTGAAACTTTCTAGGCCTATGTAAAGCCTCTGTTCAGGCTAGGCCCCAGCAGCATTAGGCCTATTGTGGAAAGAGGCTAGAAATACTAAATACCAAACCCAACTGCATAATTAAACAACACAATAAAAAAAAAACTTGAAAATTTTCATTGCACGGCCCTTGAAAATTTTAAATAAAATTAAAATTTTCATAAAAATTTTTTCACGGTGAAAATTTTCAAGCCCCAACACAGTGGGCCCCTTTTTAAAACTCTAGGTGGACGAAGTGGCTAATGAATACTCGTCTTTTTCTCTTTTCCTCTTATGTGGTGCTTGTTGCCCGGGTTTTATCGGGATGGGGGTCTGTATTTCGCGCCCCCGGAATCCACTCGGGGTCCAAAGGTGTTGCGGGAACCCCCGAAAGCGAACAATGACCCTTCTTCCTTCCGGGGAGGGGAAGGGGGTCCTGTGCTCTTAAAGGCGTAGACTGCATTTGCGTTGTCCTTTCTGAGTAGAAATAGTGGGATTTTCACCTCCTCATCCCCCAGTAGAGCGCCATCATCCTGCCACCCCTCGCTCTGTTTTTTCAAGTTTTTGTTCAAACATGCGCCCAACCACGTTCGTTTCAGGTTCCTGCTGCAACTAAAATTCGGTTGGCATCTGAGTATAACAAATTTCCTGGAGTGGTTATCGGTCGTGGTGCTGGGGGTTTTCCCTTTTTGTGGGAAACTCCAGGATGTAGTCATATTTTGGCCCGTAGCTCTTTTGCTATGATAGGGGCCATCGCAGCCCGTATGCAAGCCTTTGGACGTAGCCTACCCCCCTTCCCCTTTCCTTCGGTGATGGTTAGGACCTGTGTATCCACCCCATTAATTTGGGTGATTGGGGGGGAAAAAAGAATTTAGGCATAGACCGTGGAAGGGGGAAAAAAAACCAAAAAAAAATAGGGAAACATCATCATACAGAAAGAAGGAAAAGTTAAAAATGTGGGCAAAATAAATATAGGCATTAAGGGGAAAATCGAAGAGATCTTTGATGTCAGAAAAACAAAAACTATTGTAAGGGGGACTCAGTGAGAAAAAGTGGAAAGGGGTGGAAACAAGAATCTCGGGAAAAGGAACAAGCTGTGGTGGTTGGGGGAGTGGGGGGAAAAAATGGGGTAGCATTTTGGAAAGCCCTAAATGGAAAGACAGTATTAAAAATGTGAAAACCATAGTGATAGAATGATACAGATGTAATCTTGGCAACAGCATACAACGAATTCATTCAGGTGTATCGCTCAAACGGAAGACCAGTGGTGAGAAGGAAGAGTTTTTTGGCAAAATTAAAGCAATTAACATCGAATATATTGTAGTAATGGGGTTTTTAATGCAAGAAGGGAAAAAGATAAAAAAGGGATTTAAAAGAGGTTATGGGCAGACGGGGAAGACAAGAAATAAGAGGGAGGAAATTGTTAGAATGTTGCCAAAAAACTCGTTAGTTATGGGAAATATTGGTTTCAAAAAACGTAGAACCCCCAACAAAAAACGAGTTTGGGCCCTAGGGTGAAGACAGAAAGAGACAGTAATCCTAATTGATTATCTTGTTGGGAAAAAAAGTAATGAAAAACTTGAGGTGTGAGGTAGTGCCATAAATATCATTGATGGAGACCACGGGTAGTGTTGGGGAATTTTAGAATGATGGTACAGCCCAAAAAGGAAAAAGAACGGGGGAAAAAACGATTAAAAGTGGGGAAAATTAAATTCCGATAGTGCAAAAGATTTTTATGACAAAAATTTAGTGACCAAACACCTACAAATAAAGTGGGAGGAATAGAAGAAGATGGAAAAAATTTAAAAAGGGTTTTTGTGTCAAGTGCAAAAGAGTTGGGGAAGATCAGTGGAAGGAAAAAAAAGAGAAAAAAACGCGACCTGGGGGAAAGAGAGGTGAGATGCAGCGGGAGAAGAAACTAGTTTGGAAAAAAATAAAAAGTGCAAATCTACAAAAAATGAGGACGAGTACCGTAGGCAAAAAACCGTGTGAAACAAATTTGAAGGAGGAAAAGAAAAAGCAAGGAAGAATTTGTGGAAAAATTAGAAGATGATTCCGGGGAAAAAAGAAAATTAGGATGGACTATAAAAAAAAAGACAAAAAAGGGAAAAACAAAGCTCGGGAATAAAAAGGACAAGTTACAAACCCCCACGGGGAAATACAAAAATGTGGAGGAAATATTTCAAGATCTTTTTAAAATAAAAGGTTAGTGAAATTTTAAACAGAGGAAGAGCAAGGGCAAGTGGGAAGATAAAGAAACGAGGTAACAGAACAAGAGGTAGCACGGGCGTTAGGACCCATGAAAATGGTAAGCTCCGGGAGGGGAGACATTTTGTGGAAATGATCAAAGCATCGGTCGGGGGGAAGAAGATGGTTTTTCGAGAATAAGGCTGCGGGGAAAACAAAAGAAGGTCCCAGAAGATTGGAAAGAGGTATAATTGTCCCCGCTTTTTAAAAAAGGTGACCGTAAAAAATGTAAAAATTATAGGGGGGGAATTTAAAAGGGTTTTCGTGTGAAAAAATTTTATTAAAAATTTTTATAGAACTAAGACTGAAGGGGATAGACACAGATCTAAGAGAAGAACAATAGGGTTTTTCAAAGTGGACGGTCTATTTTGATCCATATTTGCTAAAGACAGACAATGGGGGGAGAGGCAAAATGGGAAAGAAATGCCTTTGTGTTTTTGGTCTGGAGAAGGCATACATCCCCTGCCTAGAGAGAAAGTATGGGAGGTCTAGAGAAAAAAGGAGTGGGAAGAGGTTTAAAAAACAGGATCAAAGTCATATCAAAGGAGTGAAGGGGGTTACGACAGATATGGGTAGGTCAAATGGTCCAAGTAAATGGGGGGCTTGCAAAAGGTAGGGGTTATCCCCAACATCTTTCTGTTGTAATGGATGAAATTATAAAAAAGAGGGGGAAACCAAATACAGAGGAAGGGACACAAGAACTTAGGTTTTTGGGGACGATGTGTTGATTTGGGGTGAGAGTGCAGAGAAGTGCAGGAAAAGGGGACAGAGGAACGAAGTTAACGGGTTTTGGGTCAAAAAATCAATCAGAAAAAGAGAGAAATGTTTGCGTATGCAAAACAAACAAAGACGGGCCTAGAGACATAAAAAATATTGAACTACGGGGAGAAGTTTTAGAAAAAAAAAGAAAAATTTAAAATATTTGGAAGTATTTAAAAAAAACGAGCAAAAGTGTTGTGAAGGTTTCATCTAGGGTGAAAAAACAAAGGGTTTTAAATTTGGGGTGAAAAAGTACTAGGGAAAGAGTTGTTCCAAAAAAATGTAAAATTTTGCTTAAAGGCAATTTGTACCTATACTAACTTTGGGGGCAGTAACTGGGCGTGGGAACAAAGAAAAAGGGGCAGGGGAAAGCAGCAAAATGAATTTTTTAAGAAGTAAAAGGGAGTTAAAAAGAGGAAAGATAAGAATAATGAAATAAAAAAAGACGGGGATTGGAGAGATGAGTTTAACTAGGAAGAGAAGCTAAGAGGGTTTTGGACATATGAAAAGGATGGGCAAGAGAGGTTTCCCAAGCGAGAATTTGAAGGGCAAGGAGGGGAAAGAAGAGAGGAAGGCCCGAGAAAAATGGGAAAAAATTAATTCAAGAAGACTTTGGGAAAAACGGAAAAAGTGGGGAGCTTGGCAAGAGTAAAGGGGGGGAGGACAGAAGGAGGGGAGTAAATTGGGGGAGGGGAAAGGGAAAGTTAGATGATGTGGAAAAAACACTGAGTCTGGCAAGCTGTATCTCAGTTTGCCTTGAAAATGGGGAAAAACCCCACCAACCCGAAATAGTTGGGAAGAGTTATGAGTTTATTATTTTTAAATTTTATTAATTTTTTTTATTAATAATACTAGGGAAAGCCAAAGCGTTTTTCCCGGGTGATGAGCAGTGTGAGTCCCCCGGTAAATTTCCCTTTTCTTCCCCTACCTTAGGCCCCCCTAGCCATCTTAGGTCGTGGCGCATTTACCTTACAGTTGAGGGCCCCCCTTACCCAACTAAATTTAAAACCCTATTAAGAAACGCCAAAGTCTTTGTTAGAGACCCGGTAGCATTCCTTTTCTTCCCCCTACCTTGGGCCCCCCCTAGCCTATCATGGGTACAGTGGAGCATTATGGCCTAAACATGACCCAAACTTAAATACCCTATTATTTATATGAATATTATAATCAAACTTAAATGCAAAGTTCCCGCTACTCAACAATGATCTCTCACTCGTCTAACAACGGCTTTGGCGTTTCCCCAGGAGTTTTTCTAAAGCGCCCTTTAGCCCAAAGTGGGAGACTGGGTTCAAGGCGGGAAAGATTTTGAATTCCCGGATTGTATTTTTTTAAAATTTAACATGTTTGAAAAGCTATAACGTGTGTAGTCCATCATCTGTGACAATATATGGAAAACATAGCCAGTACAAAATAGTGAAAATATTTCAAGGTTTACTCAATCTCAGCGGAAATTTTGGGGACCTTGACGTCCAACATTTGATTTAAACCCTTTGGAAAAGGCATTTTACACCAGGTAAATATCAAACAAAAAAAATTTTTCAAAATGAAAAAACCCTTGTCGTTAAAAAAATTCCCAACATTTCAACGAATTTTTTTAGTTTTTTTTTTTTGCAGGTTTAATCGCAACGGATTGTGCTCTTTTGTTAGCAGTTCTCGTTTCTGGCACGGAGTCTGTTTAAAATTTCGCTAGTTATTTGGCCGTTCGCCGTAGGACCGGACAGACAGACATTTTAAATTTAAAAACCAGAAAATTTAAACACGACCAAGGCCCGATCGAGTGCGTTGTAGACACGTTCGTGGTCACCGTCTAATATTTTCTTGCTTGATGCTTTTACAGCCCCAAAAAGGCCCATTAGAGAAATCAAAAATTTTCGAGCATTTCGCTGTGTTCGTTTTTTTTTTCCCGGACTAAAAAGAGAATCGATTTAAATGCCAAAACCCCCCAAAAATTTTAAGGGTTTTGGTGGTTTTAAATTAGGCTAAGCAAAAAAAATGGGTCCGATGAAGGGGGAAACTACTCTCAAGACGACAAAAACAAAACAAAAAACAACAACAACAACCACCACCACCACACCCGGCCACAACAACAGCAGCAGCAGCAGCTCAAAGAAGTCAAAAGTTTCTAGTTCTTTTGGGCAATGACAATCAAGCCAAAGAAGAAGCAAAAGAATTCAACAAAAACAATTCCCCAAATGTAAAGTTTTCAGGTTTCCTCAGATGGATACGCCCCTCGTATCGAAAATTTAGGAATTTAAAAAAACAAAACCCGCGAAATGACTCGTAAAAAAGTTGAATTATTCTAGGGGAAAACCCAAAGTCGTTGTTAGACGATGAGAGAGCCACGGTTGAGTACCCGGAACATTGATTGGGTTTTAAATTAGGTAAATTTTAAGTTTTTAATTTCAGGGCACGTAACTTCCCCGGCCCAAAGCGCCACTTTAACCCCTGAAGGCTAGGGGGGTCAAAGGTAGGGGAAGAAAATAATGTTAGCGGGGACACAACACAGGCTCACCACTCGTCTAACAAGACTTTGGCGTTTTACCTAGCGGTTGTCCACCTTAAACCAAACTAAAAAAATTTGGGGCGATGGGACCAGCCTTTTTTTTAATGGACGACGACAAACGGTTGAGCAAAACCCGAAAACCCAAAAAAAATATAAAAAACTTTCTTTTCGCCTAGACCCCAAAAATTTTATTTTTTTTGTTTATTTTGGGTTAAGGCGCGTCAACCCTTGGTAAATGCACGACTCTAGCCGGGGATGGGGGGAGGGGCCCATGCTTGTCAGAACCACCATGGGTAAGGGGAGGAAGGAGGATTTTAAGTAGGGGAAGAAAAGTAAGTGTGTGTAATGTGTGTGTTGTAAGTGGGATAAAAAACCCTGGGGCCCTCATCGTCTAAAAAACGACTTTTGGGGTTCCCTATATAATCTTTATACAAACATTTTTGGTCCAAAACTCTTTTTGAAAAGAAGGCTTCACCCAGGTAAATAAAAGGCCGATGTATGCCCTTGAAAAAGGGCTTTTTCCCCCACGCAATGTATGAAAAATTTAAAAAATTCCCTTGGGGGCGGGGGAGAAGGGCCCCGAGCATGTTCTGCGCTCTGGGGATTGGAAAAGGTCCCCTGCAAAATCAGCTAAAAAGAGGGAAGTATAAATTTCTCCCCAAAACCCGAGAAGGCTTGGCAATCGCGTCGGGGACACCTCCCCCTCCCTTGACGACCCCCGACGACGGGACAATGACCCAAGAACGATGACAAAAACAATGAAAACCCCGACGTGAGAAATCCCCTTCCTCTCTTACCCATGGCGGTTCGACCGCATGGGCCACCCTCCCCCTCCCTAGGCTAGAGTCGGCATTATGACAAACGGTTGACCGTCCTTAAACCAAATAAAAACCAAAAAAAAAAAATATTTAGGCCTGGCGAACAGAGAAAGTGGGTTTTTAGTTTTTTGGTTTCAGGGTGCTCAACCCTTTTTTCGTCGTCCTATTATGAAAAGGCTGATCCCATACGTCCCAAATTTTTTTAGTTTGGATTAAAAATTTCGACAAAGCTAGGTCAAAAATCCCCCCTCTTCCTGAGGATATAGGGAGGAAAATCCCAGTGGTGCGGTAGAAAAAAGCACGGGTAAAGGCGCGCGTGGCGTCACGTCTTGCATCGTCGTTTTTCCTGGTCTCGTCGTTGGGAAAGGGCTTTTGAGAATATGGGGGCCCCCACAACACTGCCGAGCTCGCATTTAGTTTGGAAAATAATTACTACCCCACTTACCCCTTTTTTTTTTGCGAGATAAAATAGTGCCGTTTTTTGAGATCATCACCCGCCCAAAAGAAGTGTATAATAGTACCTTGATAGAGCAATGGCCCGCATCTTTACAGAAAGACAGAAGAAATAAAAACAAAACAATAATAAAACATTTACTTGGTTACTGACGCAAACTTTTAAGGCTGTGTTCTATTTTACAAGGGGATTGTAAATTTGCAAATTAAGTTCACATTTTTCCCTTTTTATTTCTTGCGGCTTAAATCGCAACAATATTGTCATTTTGTTTGCAGTTTTCAGTTCCGGTCACGGATGTGTGTTTAAAAATTTCAGCCAATCTATTTGGCCTTCGGGGTATGAGCCGGACAGACAGACATTTAACATAATACATACATATTACTACATACATACATTGGGGCAATGCTCACGGCCCAAAGGCCCGATCGAGTAGGGTAAAAAATCCCATTCGCTTTGCTCACTCGTTAATTATTAGGATTCAATTCAAAATTTTATTTAAAATATTTTTTTCAAAGACAAATAAAGCCTCACAATTAAAAACAATAAAAACATATAATTACAATAATATGATTAGAAAATCAGCTTGAAGCTTGGACTAGTTTGACATAGCCCCCAGTATCGAACTAAGAGGGCTGAAAGGGTTTTTTGTCCTGAAACTGTATTTCACGGGGTCTTGACTCCGCCGAATCGTCGGATTTTAGAAAATTGACGGGGAAGGGATCACTTTGGTTTGGGGTTTTTTAGCAGGGGAGCCTGGATGTAGTCTGAGAGAATTGGCGAAATTTTTTGGGAAAAAAATTCACGTTTCTCGGTCTATCGCAAGGAGTGTTTCCTTAAATCTCTGCAACTCCGGGTGTATTTGGAAAGCGGAAGAACTTTACGGAGAATGGGATCCTTGGTTTGGGTTTTTTAGCGGGGAAACCTGGATGCTAGCCGAGTGGTGTGACCCCGAACGTGATAGATATCCTTTTTCTTGTCGTGACAAACTTTTTTTCACAGGGAAGGTAGTGGACTCTCCCAAACCCAGAGGTAGTAGGTACTCATTTCTTCTCTTTGATCGTGGGAAAATGTCTGTCAACGCAATGATAATCTTGACATAAAATAATGTTTTCCCTGATTTTTGCTTGTGCGACGAGCGAACCGAATATTGCGGCTTTCCCCCCCTGTTTCCGTGATGTAACTTTCCCCCACCCCCATTTTTGTCCGTATTTTCAATTATTAATCCTCTGAAACGCGATCTCATCAAGATCTCGTCATCAATGTAAAATTTGTATCTTTTAGAAGTTATCGTTTTGGAAAGTGTTTGCAAATTTTATCATCGTTTGATTTGGGGCTTACTTAAATCTTTGTCATGATAATGATATTCAGAATACTCATTCCCACTGTGGTTTACACTTTAATTGTATGATGCTATGTTGAGGATTCGCCACCGACGGACAGTCGTGAAGCGCTGCCACTGGCACTTCTTTGCAAAACACCAGTACCCCGGGACTAAACGATCATTTTACCATCTTTCTAATCTGAATATTTTCTTATGCCCGGCCGGTTTCACATTAGCCCTATCGAGATATCAATATCTAATCAGAATCATAATGATTTAATTATATTGTAAAATATGCGACTGTGCCCCCCCCCCCCCCCCCCCTCCCCCAAACCACTTTTCCAAGTTGGGAAACCCAAACCCAAAGAGGGCCTACCAACTTTTGGGTTAGCTTAGGCCCTACTTCATACTCAAAGCCTCAGTCAACATTGGAGATTGTAACTTCAGGTTTTGGGTTTATGTAGAGTTGGTTTCAGTTAAGGATGCCACCGCCGAGGGATCCAAAAAATATGTCTTCCGGGTACCTTTTCACATGGGGAGTGTGGCCCTAACATTGGACTCCCCCCCCGACCGCGGGGTCGCGGGGGGAGTCCCAAAGGGTTTGGGGGCCCAAAAAATTTTTAGCTACTTATTCTACCTGAAAGGGTTTAGGGCCCCACTATGAGATATTATTAGGCCATATTAAATTAAATTTAAAAAATTAGGCCCATTTAAAAACTAGGGGGGCCTTTCTATTAATTTAAATAATTTTAGCTTTTCACACCTGTTTTAGTATTTTGATTGCAAATTTGCATTTTACTCAATTTTACGATAAAAATAGGTATTTTAGACCAAAACTAAAAAAAAGGCCTCCCTGGGGGATTGAAACCCGGGGGGGGGGCCAGCACTTTTTTTTATTTCAGGGGGCAGTTGAAATGTTTTTTAAACGAAAACCAACAAAATGGGCTCTCCCCCCCCCCAATCTAAAACAATCAATAAATGTATTTCTGGGCCAAAGATCTATTTACAACTCCATGCTCTCATTCACAACAACCTCACCTAAATCAGATGTATCAAGCCTGAGCAAGTGGTAAACAATGAATGAGTAATTGCGTAAGTCGTACCAAAAGTAATCAATCATCTGAACAAAATTTTAACACTTTCCAAGTACCTAACTCCTTATGGAATAGGCTACAAGAAACACTAAAGTTTGTTCACAAAATCGTTGGCTGTGTTGATTGTTTTTACATTAGAAAATAAGGACACACAAACGACAATTAACAGGATTATTCGTCAATCCTAATATTGTAGGGTAATAGAATGCTGATGTATTGCATGACATTCTGGAATGGGCCATACCAGAAGGTAAGCCTCTAGGCCTATATAATTTATAGTTTTGCTTGTTGGGGTAAATACAAATATCTGTGAAAATAAGATCAATATAAAAGACACATTAGGTAATCATTAAATTCATACCCATGGTCGTTGTACAAAGTGGCACCTATTGCCTACGTTTGATTTAATTGGGGTGAAGGAAGGTTATAACAGTCTCCCCCCCCCCCCCCCCAAGTCTTACCTAAATAACATCTAAGATAAAGTTAGTTAGAAGGGTTGACAGGTTGGGAAAGCAAAGAGAACATACATCCCAGCCTGAAGGGCTGGGGGCAACAAAACTTTTCACCTGCTGATGACAACTGCAGCTGATTTAAAGTTGTTACCCTTAATCCACGACGCGTTTCGTCCTTCTGGGACTCATCAGGCAGATGGTGGCCACTAAAAATCAGCTAACTACATGCAAACAAAACTCACAACAAAAAACCCAAACCTGTGGTAGGGCCCCCGCAAGAAGCAAATTCTGCATGCATGTTGCCCATCACAGCAAGGTTACTTCAAACACCATTCATACTGAGCCACACCGTCAGCACAACCAGTAAGGGGGCGTCCCTGCCAACTCTAGTGCTCGGGAGGCAAAACACCATGACTAACCCTGGTTCGAACCAGGCCCCTTGGCAACAAGAGAAAAGCTGCCCCTTTGTTGCTGGGCCAGGGTGCCTCTTCATTCATACTTAGAAAAGGGTTAGAGATAGGAACGTGGAAAGTCACACAACAGCACAACCAGTGAGGGGGTTTCCCTCCTAGACTCTGGTGCTGGTGGTGGTGGAAATGACTGAGGGTAGGCCCTAATGGACGAGTGGGTGGACTCTAAATACTGTACAATTTTTTTTTTAAATTTTATTTTATTAATTAATTAATTAATTTAAATACCGGTACCGGTATCATTTGAAAAAAAAAAATTATGCCTTGATCAAAGGGTTTGATTAAACCATTGAGCTAAGAGCATGTCCTATTTTTCGTCAAAGGTTGATGAAACCGGCCAATTGACGTCACACCGATAAAATGCACGGATCCACTCTTGAACTAGTCCTACCTTGGAAGTAATTAATTTATGAATGTAATTGGAAGTAAATGCAGCTTTGTAATTAGCCAAGTAGGCCTAGTGTGTTTGTGTTTGTACACAATCGACCATTAGTACTAAGTAAACCAAGGGGTCTAGTTGTATCTAGTATACCCAGCCCTTGATTAACTTCTGGTCAAGGGTGAACCAGCCTTTACTGGAGGGTCTACTTTCTGTTTCAGACACTGCCTGACAATGCAGAGCCAATCAGCGGGGCCCACACATCGGAAGGTGACTGTTAAACCCTATTCCTGGAGAAACCCCTGGTTCCTGTCTGGGGAGCCCACCGCCAGTGAAAGAAGGCTCCACCTCCGAGCTCCCAGTCTCATCCACCTTCAGGCGATCAGGCAACACCTGTTGAAACCACGCCTGGAGAAGACTGCTGCAGACTGTGACCCTGTCGCTGATGTTTTAAACCATTGGACTCATGCACTCCCTACGAAGAATTACCAATAGAACAATTGTGCACAGTAAAGCTGAGATAAATGACCCTCTCCCCTTAGATACATATTCTACGATGTAAAACTATCCCAGGTTGCAGTGAAACTTGATGTTTCCGAACCTTTTCAGCAAGAGTCTGTCAGCGGCCACCATAGTTCATCCAAACTGAAACGGGCATGCTCGGTCAGTTGTACACTCACAGCCAATAGGCAAGGAGCAAATTACCCCCTTCAGCAAGAGTCTTGCAAGTTCTCCATTCGCTCATGTTCTGTCAACCTGGGTCCACGCTTGGAGCTGCATAGAGTGAAAACAGAACCGTGTGACTCCCCATTAAATCTGCGCCCTGACAGCTTAGAAACTGTTTTAACTGAGAGTCAAGTAGACTCTGACCGTTTCGTCCCTCTTGTGGAATCGCCTGGAAGCAATAAATCCGTACATAACCCCATGTGGTCTTCCAATTTCATCAAACAATTGTCTCAAGTCTGAGTTGCGTGACATTTCTGACACCTTGTTATACTTTGATCCATTATCTGATTCTCGGCCAACTCCCTCGAGCCCTTGTTTAAGGTCTAGTGTACATATTCCACAACCACAAACAAGCACTTGTTTAAATACTTTCCCAGATGGATTTGATACACTTGTTCGGCTTAATGAAAACGATGACTTACGTGACCCACTGGAGTTGGAGGGATTCAAAGTTGAACATTCAGTCGTGTTTTTTTTTTAACCTTGGACCGCGCATAGAGACGCGTCGAGTGAAAGCTGAAGGGGTTTTCCCCCCCGTCATCAGATGACCTCGGCGGGGGGCAGCCGGCACGGACGAGCAGCTGTTGAGCCTAAGATATATGTCCCGCTGGCTAACACTCGCCCCTGGTTCACCGTTTCCAGAGCCCAGGCTGTTAACAACGGGGCCCTGTCAAGCTAGAGCTGGATGAAACCCCCTTGGCTCTCGCTGAGGGTCGGCCACACCTCAGAGTCACCTCGGACAACAAGCGAAGATGATGACGGCGACGCTGAAACTGGGGACAACTCTAGATGTAACTGATGACCCAATCTTCTCATCACCATCCAACCAAGTTCAAGGTGGGTATATTGGAAGGGTGTTGTAATCATATGCTTAGGTGCAAGCCCTAAGTAGTCTATCATGTTCAATTTTCTCTTTCTAGATTTTGCTGGGTATTATAATACCCTAATGCATAAATACCTGTTTTAATTTGACAAACACAAAAGTGAAAGGTTTCATTTTTCATGGTTCCGGTTACCTCTTCAAGGTGGAACCAAAACGGTGCAAATACTACATTCCAATACTGTTTGGCAGTGTCTATTAATTTAATATAGTCTACATACTTAATGATACCCAAAAATATATTATTTCGGTAATGTTCATTGCACGCTGACTCAAGTGGGGTTTTAGTGGACCTGCACAAAAAAAAGCACAAGTGATTTAAATCTAATCCAAAACCTACCAATCACTTTTAAGATAACCTCCACTTCCAGTTACTATTCATTGAGTTTTTTTTCCTGTTGTAGACGGAACCAAGTCTCCTCGTCACAACCATCAGCCGGACGACTCAACGCCAGACACTGAGGTTTTTCGCAAGTCTCCTGCCCGGAAGATCAACCAAAAGGGAACAAGCGTAACGCCTCCAAGAAGGGGGGGGGGCAGCCGCGCCAACTGAAAGACAACACCAGGGGCGGTGGACAGAGAACAACAGGTCTATTTCACTGCAGTATCTGTTCTAAAGATTTTAAAACAAAAGCTATTTTAAAAGGTCACATGACCACCCATGACCCAAAACTCAACAGCGACATTTCACTGCAATATCTGCTCTAAAGGTTTTTGAAGTAAAATCACGTCTAACACGTCACATGGGCACCCACATTGACGTTCAGACCCTTCCGTTGTCCATCCCCCTTGTGGTAAACTTTAAAGAAGCAGGCAAAACTTAAAACACCACTTTACACTCACATGGCTAGGAAACCGTTTGTTTGCGACATTTGTACAAAGATTTTGGCCAACATAACCATCTTGAGCAGCACATAGGCATCCATACTGGCACAAAAACCCTTTTACTTGTGCCAAGTGTGGTACAGGATTCAGTGCAAAAAATTCCCTCTCAAAACACCTACTCACTCACAGTGAACACCAGGCCATTCAAGTGCCACTTGGAAAGCGTTTAAAGATGCAGGTACCCTCCCGTATTCATGCCAATATTCATCTGTCCAAGAAACCGTTTGTGTGCTCCTTTTGCGACAAGGGGGTTTACACAAAGAGGACACCTCACACAGCAAAGTGTCCTTCCATTTGGGCTCTGTGCCTAAACCGTTCCTTGCCCAGAATGTGGGAAGAGTTTTACCTGTGCCAGATCACCGAAAATTTCACTCTTACACTCACCTCTCAGTAGGCTGAAGCTTGTGAACTCTGTGATAAAACCTTTCCAACCCAAATCACAGCTCACAACCCATATGATCCAACATAGCAGCATTAAGGCACACAAGTGCCCTATTTGTTTTAATCATTTAAGATTTGGGAAACAAACTAAAGAGGCATTCCTTCATTCATACTGGTGAGAAACGTTTTGTATGCGCCGTGTGTGATAAGGGTTTCATTGATAAAGCTGCACTTAAAATACACATGGTCACACACAGTGAAGACCGACCGTTCAAGTGTCTGCATCAAACGTGTGGTAAAACCTTCAAGAGTGCATTAGATCTTAAAGTCCACTCAATGTCCCATAGTGAAAAAGGTTTCATATGTGATAAGTGTGGTAAAGGTTTTGCATTTTTGTCTCGTCTAAGAGCGCACAAGCAACTCACAGCAATGAGAGGCCCTTTAAATGTGAATGCGGAAAAGATTTTAAATGTGCATCTTCACTGAGATTACATTCGTCAACACACATGGCTAATAGGAAATTGTTCATGTGCAAGATATGTGCCAAGAGTTTTGTTCGCCCATCAAATTTGAAAAACCACATGTTTTCTCACAGTGCGACAAGCTCATTTCTATGTAAAGTTTGCAACAAGACATTCAAACACCCGAAAGCTCTCAGAGAACATTCAATATATCATGGACCCCGCACAAAAAGCCGTGTGTAAGATTTGCCATAAAGGCTTCATTAGTAAATCTCAGCTGGATTATCATACCCAACGTGCCCACACCAACGAGAAAACATTCGAGTGCCCGACCTGCTCTAAAGAATATTGGACTTTAAATGATATGCAGAAACACTTACGGAGACACTTGAAGTCCAGAAAATTCCAGTGTGACGTCTGTTCAAAGAGATTTAATAGTAAAGGTGATATCAGGAATCATATGCTGACTCACATTCATAGGGGCAGAAAGGAATAGAAATACATACTATATTAATGGTATGGAATTAATAATAAACTAGGAAAACGCTTAAGTCCCGCCGCATTGATGGATGGAAAATGTTCCCGGGTACTCACCACATGACTCGCTCACTCGTCTAACTACGACTTTGGCGTTTTCCTAGTCTAGTTGGCTAAAGCGCCCTTGTAGCCGAAATTTGGGAGACGTGGGTTCAATCCCCTGGTCGGGAAAGATTTTGTAATTTCTAGATTGTATTTCAAAAATAATTAAACATGTTTTTGAAAAAGCTATAAAGCAGTGTAGTCCATCATCTGTGGCAATAGGGCCTACTATGGTAGACATAGCCAGTACGAAATACGTGAAAATATTGCAAGGTTTACTCAATCTACGAGCGGAAAATTTGGGGGTACCTTTGACGTCCAACATTCGACTGACCTTGCATGGGCACGGCATTTCACGGCCAGGCGAAAAACAAACAAAAAATATCTTTTCAAAATCTAAAACATTGTCGTTAAAGAGAGTATAGGACCTAGGGTTTTAGGCAAATTGCTGTTCGTTTCGGTTCAACTGACAGTCTGAAATTTTGAACATATGTCACAAATGTGGAATTATAGGGCTCTGCAGTAACACATTTAATTTTGTTTTAATAATAATTTATAATAAAATTAGTTTTCACGATTTGTTTTTAAAAACTCAAAATTGACCATATTCGTGATTTTTACTGACTGATTAAGTCAAAATTTGGAAAATCTAGACCACAGGGCTGTTTATGTATGCTATTAAGCCCATCGGCGTTCTATTTAAAATCTCGCAAGCTGCCCCTGATTCCATTTATGTAATTTGGGGTTGCGGAGCGCACGCAGCAAAAAATTACTGTTGCAGAAAAAAACCCGATTTACTTGAAATCAAAATAAAATGTAGCCAAAAAAAATTCTATTTGAAATCTTTCCTTCGATTTTTTTGTGAAAATATCACACCCCTCATATTCGTCATAATTCTTCAAAATTTGCAAAAGCTGTAGCCGCCATACGCACGGCGCCGATACATCTAACCATAAAACATAATCTTCATTCAAGCATAGACAGGCTAAACTTGACGAGTGACACCAAATCACATGTTTGGATGCAGCGAAGTGCGTAAGAAATTAAAGTTCATCGAAGCTGGATCTCTTGGTGATTGGAACGAACCATTCTCATACAACGACCGATAATGTAGCGCACTGTTCCCTTAGTTCCAGCCCGTACGATCGATGGCCAGTAGTGTCGGGCGCATTGTAAACACCCGACGATTCGACCGGCAAAACGCCGATGGGTTACAACTTCGCAAAGTCCATAACGTTGGAGCATCTTGGCAGAGCAATAGCTATTTGCTATACGTCTTAAAGTCCAATTCCCTCTAAATAATTGTAAACATTGAATTTATTTTCAGTTTATCATTTCTTGTAGGTTTAAATCGCAATGAATCTTGCTGATTTTGTTAGCAGTTCTCAATAAACTCGTACCTGATGTCTGTTTAAAATTTCAGCGCAATCTGTTCAGCGATTCGGCTGATTTTCAACGTACACACACGCACACACGTATGCAGAAAAACAATAAGGGCCGTTTAAGTCGAATGGAAATCACTACGTTCGCTACGCTCACTCGTTCAATTATTTAACTTTAGAGAGATACACTTGAGAGAGATACAGAGACAAAACCCAGATGGTAGTCTAAGACGCCTGGAGTATGCAACTTCCCCTCCCCCCCAATCGCTTCAATCAACAAGAGAGAGGGCCAGACCCTTTACTCAAGTTTTCATCACTTAGCTGCGACCAACATAACACGGATCAAAAGCAAAACATGAGTAAATTAAACTTGCATTTAAGAACACTTTAAAGTCCCCAAAAAAAGTAAAGAAATTTTAAAAGGGGGGGGGTTTTTGCAGGGTTCTTTTGGGGTCATGCCCCGTAAAAATTTTTTTTACCCTTAATTAATATTTTTTTACCTTTAATAAAATTTTGTGGTCTTGCCGCCCGGGTAAAGGTACAAAGGACTGAAACAAATAAATAAAAAACTTGCATTTTAAAAACACTTTCGCCCCCCCCAAAAGTTTTAAAATTTTTTAAAGGGTTTATGCAGGGTTTCCTTTTTGGGGTCATGTTGTAAAATTTTGTTTAGGTATAACGGTTTTAAAATCTTCTACCTCAAATAAATACGTAGGGCCTTTACGGCGCAAATGACACGGATCTGAAATTTTTTGTCACACAAAGTGCCGCAACTAATGATCCATGAAAATTTATTTGGTGTATTCATTTCCCCAAAAAACCCAGGCAGGGCGTATTTGATTTTTTTGCAATAAAGCAAAAAATTTATACAACTTTTGATGAAAAAATATCGGGGGGATCGCGACAACTCGATCCCAGCCCCCTTTTTGAAGGTTTTTGGGCGATACAAACCAAAAAAAAAAACAACATACAAAAAAAAAAACAAAAAAAAAAAAAACAAAAAAAAACAATGACTAATTTTTTTCCGGCCCGAGTCAAAAGGAAAAAGCTCGCTTCGCTCGCTTTTAAATACCCAAAATAATATTTTTAATATACAACAATGAAAATAAAAAATTATTTCGGGGGGGGGGGGAAAAATTTTTTGAGCAGCCTGGCGGAAAGAAACCCAGCTTTGTAAAAATCTCTGACGGAAAAAGGGGGAAGGTTTAGGGTTTCCGTTTTGATGTGAAAAAACGGGGATCGTAACGGAGGTCAAACCAAATAACCCATTATTTATACGAAAAAAAATCGATATAATAGACCCCAAACGATTATCATATCAAATTCCCCAAAATTTAGGGCCCAGGAAAACAGAAAAACCCAAGAAACATCGCGAAAATTTAATATAATTTTGGCCGGGCTGACGCCTTTTGAGAAGTTCACGGGCCCCAAAAACGTCAGCCGGAAATGAAAACATCGCAATCGGGCCCCCCGGGGGATGTTTTTCGTTTTCGCCTTTTTTATCGCGCCCGCCCCCCCCCCCAAAATGCGCACTGGCGGCGGTTTTGGGGGTGGGGATTTTTAAATTGAGCAGGGATTTGGGGAAAATCCCACAACCCAAAAGGCGCGTTGGGTACGACAGGCGGCCTTTTAAGCATGGGGAAACCCCCGGAAAAAATCGATGTCCCAATTTAAATCATAATCATTATATCATATCAAAAAAACTTTAAACGATTATCATATCATATTTCTGGGTTTTCGAAAAAATCCCATCGATATTTCGTTATCGAAGGCAAAACCCCCGTATGGTTCCATTTCCCCGCAGCAGACACTGAAAATGAATTATCATAGATAGCCCTTCTGTTTAATGGGAAGGGGAAAATTGATTTGAAGAATGGCCACAAGGGGTTACTTTTGAAGTGTGGATAAAAAGTTGAAATGCAAAAAAAAATAAGCAAAGGGGTTGATAGCTAAGAATTCTAGGGAAAAACCAAAACGGGAAACAAAAAACACACTACCTTGCAAACATAGAAAAAAATTAAAAAAGGTCCAATTTTCCCGTGGGCCCTAAAAACCCAAAAC
>JAMZAV010012190.1:0-19557 GCA_024449915.1 Sweltsa coloradensis
TAAAACGATGAGTTGGGTGGCAATTTACAAAAATATATTAAAGTGGTGTGAAGAAATAACATTAACAAAATATGCAAAAATATAAATACTTAATGTTGACAAGAAATAAATGTCCTACGTGGCTTGAAAAAATAACAAACACTGCCTCTGTTTTTCCCTATTCCGGGATACAAATGCGATCTTAAAGGAAACCTCAAGTCGCTCTTAAATACACAAGTGAAATAATGCGGGGCCTAAAACACATGATAACCCACGCAGTAGATACAAATACAAATAGGTTACAATAAAAGCTACAATGAGGTATTAGATAACAAAAATAACCTTCAATTTACTTGGACCATGTTTACAAAAGAAAAATTACTTGAAACCAAACCCTCTGAATGAGACAACCAAAAGTTTAAATTTACAAAATATAAATTTACAAAATAGGTAGTAACTGCTCGGGCCGAATGGTCTTTAGTGACCACCGCCTCCCCTTCCTTTTCACACAAAACAAGGCAACAACAAAAACGATTCTGACACCCCACACGGTGCGCACTCACGTATATGTGTCCTCAGTCCTCAGTCCCACACTTCCAGAGTTCGAAGCTCGGTTGCAGCAACACCCACACGCACACTCAACGC
The DNA here is from genome assembly GCA_024449915.1 of Sweltsa coloradensis. Taxonomy (NCBI): domain Eukaryota; kingdom Metazoa; phylum Arthropoda; class Insecta; order Plecoptera; family Chloroperlidae; genus Sweltsa; species Sweltsa coloradensis. The sequence goes on from JAMZAV010012190.1 coordinate 625, forward strand.
TGACAAAGAGTCTCCGCAGTCTATCTGCTTCTCTCCACGTCCCTATCTCCAGTGAGCCAGCTCTTCTCTCTCGTGTGCATCCACTTCCCCTCTCCCACCCCTCTCGACAAGGTAACCAAACCAGATTGCCATCCAACTGAGCCCGCTCGCTAAGGTAGTGACTCAGTGTCACCCGGCGTAAACACAAGAGGTGTGAAGGATCGTAGGAAAGGAGTCAGTAAGAACCAACAAAACTTGTTACGGTCCCGCTGCACCATGACACTACCCCCTTCCAAGGTTTCTTTTTTTTTCTTTTTTTTCTTTTTTTTCCACTAACGTTGTTACGGTATCTTCCCTACTTCTTCGCCAATCTCTTGATCCAGTCCATAACTGGGATCAGCCTTAAGGTCCTTCACGTGCCATTTTCCCAAATTTTTGCCTTTCTGGTCTGTTAATTGGTACACCAAAGGCGAAAACTTCTTCTTGATAACACATTTGACGTACTTTGGTGCTAGTTTGGCTGTGAAGTGTTTAGTCGCGTCGGATTGGTATTGGGTCCTCTTCCAAACTACGTCCCCTTCATTGAACTGAACCGGCCTCCTCCTCAAGTTATACGCCTGTTTATTCTTCTGATAAGCTTCATTTTTTGGTTTATTTGGATTAAGGACGTGTCAACCGTTAGATCATAATGCACAACTCTAGCCTAAGGGGGGTGGGGAGGTGGGGCGCATGCTGATCAGAACCAGCCACGAGTAAGGGGAGGAAGGGGGTTTCTCACGTCGCGGTCGTCATCGTCTCTGTCATCATTCGTTGTGTCATTGTCATCGTCGCCGGGGGGTCGTCAAGGGAAGGAAGCAAGGTCTCCGACGATTATTGCCAGAGCTCGCCTCTAGTTTCGGGGAGTAAGATACTCCGCTCTTACTAGCTGATGTTTGCGAGGTGGACTTTTTCTCTTGAATCGCCTTTTACGATTAGCAGCGCCGTGCTCTGGGCCAATTCTAACCCGAGCCCAGTCGGGTGTGATTAAAAGCAGTAGATGGAAATGTATAATACATAAGAGAAATAAAAAATTCGGAGGAAAAATAAGATGATTTAGATGTGGGAATTTTTAGGATTTTGCCTGCCACAAAATGGTTTGCCATTAATGGTTTAACATTTCAGGTGCACGATAGGCAATGTCCAGCAGAGGCCAGAAGTGCCGGCAAGTAGCCATCACTTTACCATTGCTTCCGTCTTGCAGGGTTCGAGTGGGAGATTAAGAAGTTTTGTCGTCGTTATCAAATGATTAAAGCTAGTTATATGTTGAAAGGGATCTAATTGCGTGCGAAAGACATTATATTCCGGCCTGATAAAACCAGAGTAAATCTTTGATTTAAAAACCTTCAGTTTAAAATGAAAATGTTTTTTGAATACAAATCGAAATGTCTCAAAATAAATATTGAAAAGGAGCAGTGGTATGTCTAATAAACACTTATTTAAAGAATAAATCTTTGATGTTCAACTAAAACTGAATGTTTTCAGGTTATTTGGATTAAGGGCACGTCAACCGTGAGGTCATAACGCGCAACTGAATTTTCAAACTCAGGACCAGACGAACACAAAGTATACGGCGCTCTGTTCAAACTGGAATTAGAATTAACACGGTATTGCTTGCGACTCTCACGCTACCGTGTGAATAAAACTTTTAAGTAAGGATGGCCAGTGAAGGAGACTTACCAGGTTTTGGTTCTCACGCACGGCGCTACGGGCGGGCGCCTGCATGCATACGACACGTTGCATGTATCACGAGACTCTCCTCACAGAACATTTTATTGGCAACCGATGCAACAGTCGTTTAGGAAAACCCAAATTATTTTTTATACAGGTGAGTCAACTATCATTTTTTCATATCAATACCTTCCCTTTTTTCAGCTTTGATGGGGGTGGGGGCGGGAGCATCCACCAGGTTCTTGACGCCCCGCCCAGTGTGCAATATCAATAATTTGCCTATAGATATATATATATTTATTTAGATTCATTAATTATTATTATTATATTTTTAGCACTGAAACGTTTTTTAATTGGTTGATTGATTGGATATTGCTTAACGTCTCATATTTATGCAACTTGGCTTGTTCCCCCAACGTTTTTTAAGGTTGGTCGTGTTGTTTATGTTTTAGCATGTTTAATTGTTACATGTTCTTTAGGCCTGCCGATGAAGTTATACCGATAAAAATGCTGCCCCGTTCAATATAAACCAAGCTAATTAAGGCCTAACTGGAGAACAATTGATCAACAATGATTCTCCGTATCAATATCTAATCCCCTCCTTATTGGACTTCCTTGTTCAACATGCGACAACTCAAGGTACGACACCGCCTATACCGTATGTATATTTTATATAGGACATGTGTTGTAGCTTTTGGCAAATTATTATTTGTTATGTACTCATATTCCATGCTCGATAGGTACCTATCACCACACAAGAAACAAACCATAGAATATATTGTAGATATGAACTACACATTTATTTATGTTGTAAAATACTAATTGCGAAGGAACGTCCACGCTTTATTTGTTTCCTGATTATTATACTTGCCTATGGCCTTATTTTGTTTTTTGTATATATAATTGTATTTTATTTATTGAATATTGGTTTACGTCTCATATTTATGCACTTTGGCTAATCGAGTCGAAGGAAGGGACGTTAGGGATGACGCGAGGGGACAAGGGGTGGACACGCATGTGCTGGTCAGAACCAGCCACAAGCGTATGGGGAGGGCAGGGGTTCCCCCACGTCGTGGTCGTCTCCGTCTGTGTCATCATCCGTCCGTGTTGTCATTGTCGTCGCCGTCGGGGAGGTAGTCGAAGGGAAGGGGAAAGTTCCCCGACGACGACCCAGAGCTCGCCATTAGTTTCAGGGAGAAAAACTCCCCTAATCACGGGCCAAACCACGAGAAGGTTGCGAGTTGGAATTTGATGGCCCCAGTCTCATGGAAGTTCAATGAGGCAATATGCATCTCAAATAACTTTAGGATCGAAAATAAAATCAGGGCGAATATGCTTAAGCTGGTGGCACAACTCCAGAAATGCAACATCAATCATTGGCAACATTGATGAGTGTAGTAAAGGTAAAACATTTTCTTTGGTAGGAAATCGTGGTCATGCGATTGACTGTCATACAACCATCAGTTGCTGCAAATCAAAATTTCTCTTTCTGAGGACAATTGCCCAACACAACCCTTAAATTCGTAGTATTGTCAGTGTCGACTTGTCGACTATTATACAAATATTTAATAAATCGACATGCTACGTTGTGGCAATCTCGTGTACTGGAACAATTGCGCCTCAATGTCAGAAGAGAAGGCTAAAGCATTATTGCCACGAGTCTTGACAAAGTGACCTCAACAAAGCCATCATTATGGAGAAATATGAAAATGCTTCCTTGAAACTCACCAGGCGCTCAATGAACACTCCAGTGTACGAGTGCCTGTCCTGCGATAAACTCTGTTATCGAAGGGACGTCACGGACATCGCAAGAAAGACCAAAACACAGCTGTGTGGTAAAAGTATGGAACCTCTTGAAAGAGCATAACAAAAACAATGGAACAATTCGCAACTACATCTGCCACTAATGTGATGGTAAATTTGAAGATAAGATAAATTTTAGCAAATTGCCAGGTACGACGACGTGAGAAACTAGGGCGCTTCAACCGGTTAGGTCATATTGCGCCACATGTGATAATGAAAGTTAATGTGATGAGTTAATGCAGGTATATTTGATGATTAGACTGTTAAATATGTGTATAAATAATAAAATAAATTGATGATGATGGAAGTAATAGCAAAATAAAACTGATGCATGTGACTGAAAATAAAAAAAAAGAGAAATGTGTATGATGTTAATTAAACAAACAGGGGCGCGACTTCTCTCGGGTTAAATAAGTTCTTATCAATGAAAAATTCGAAAATTTTGTCGCCGTTATCATATGATAGAAGTTCATCATATGATTGGGAGAGATCAAATTTGGTACATTCTGCTAGCATAGGATTAGATATTGCTTAACATCTCATATTTATGCAACGTGGCTAATCGAGACGAAGGGAGGGACGTAAGGGATAACGCGGGGATACAAGGGGTGGACAGGCCTGTGCTGGTCAGAACCAGCCACAAGCGTATGGGGAGGGCAGGGGTTCCCCCACGTCGTGGTCGTCTCCGTCTGTGACATCATCCGTCTGTGTTGTCATTGTCGTCGCCGTCGGGGAGATATTCAAAATGAAGGGGAAAGTTCCCCGACGACGACCCAGAGCTCACCATTAGTTTCAGGGAGAAAAACTCCCCTAATCACGTGCCCATCCACGAGAAGTTTGCGAGTTGGAATTTGATGTCCCTACTGCTAGCATATGATGTACGGTTAAAGAATCATCACTTGTGTAACATATGGGAATAACCTTTTCTCTTGTTAAGATATCCTTTTGATTGGATATTACTTTACGTCTCATATTTATGCAACTTGGCTAATCGAGACGAAGGAAGGGATTTGGATTTGATATTGCTTAACGTCACATATTTATGCAACTTGGCTAATCGAAACGAAGGGAGGGACGTAAGAAATGACGCGGGGGGACAAGGGGTGGACAGGCCTGTGCTGGTCAGAGCCAGCCACAAGCATATGGGGAGGGCAGGGGTTCCCCCACGTCGTGGTTGTCTCTGTCTGTAAGGGTTTTGGATTTTACCCTGATTTTTTATTTATTTGGGATTAATTAAAATTAAAATAACCCCAGGCCAATAGTACAAACGGTACCTTTTTGAAAGAAAATTTAAAAAAACATCTGCAAAAAACAGCTAAAAACGAGAACATTTTGGTTTGTCCCGGAACTTTGAAAAATCCCTAATATTGCAGGTATTTGAGGTTCACAAAATCCAAGTTATGGAAAAAATTCAGAAAAAACTCTAGTTTAATATTGATTGGATATTGCTTTACGTCTCATATTCATGGAACTTGGCTAATCAAGAGTCGAGACGAAGGGAGGGACGTGGATGAGCGGGGGGACAAGGGGTGGACAGGCCTGTGCTGGCTAGAACCAGCCACAAGCGTATGGGGAGGGCAGGGGTTCCCCCTCGTCGTGGTCGTCTCCGTCTGTGTCATCTTCCGTCCGTGTTGTCATTGTCGTCGCCGACGGGGAGGTAGTCAGAGGGAAAGGGAAAGTTCCCCGACGACGACCCAGAGTTCGCCATTAGTTTTAGGGAGTACAACTCCCGTCATGTTGCCAAGTGTATTTAATGGTTGGCAATAGCTTTTCATTCATATATTACGCACTACACTTTATAAAATGTACGTATAACAAAACAACAATAGACCAGTTCATCTAATATTCAAATGTTATACTAAGAATGAGAAAACTGATCCATACAAGAAGAAATAAAATACGAATTTTCTGGCCATTATTTGGTTTTCATTGGGTGGCTGCACTACATTTCAGCAGCCATGACTGAGGCGGTACTAGTCAATTGACGCACTAGCAGTACTGAAGACGCAAATAAATAACAATTTAGTGAAATTTGAATGTAGGTTATTGGAAATAATTACAAACATTATTTAAATTATGTGTTACTATTTTGAAAGTAACATTATATTTTTTGTTTCATTGATAACTTAAATTAAGTAATTTATGTTTGTGTATGCTACTAGACACTCATAGGAGTAACCTTAGTGTTGTGTTTGGTGATAAGATTGTTTTCTAAGTTTATATATAAGAAAAAAGAATGATGATAGTAATAGCAAAACAAAAGTTATTTGTGAGAAAAAAAATAAATAAATAAATAAAAATAAATAAATAAATAAATAAATAAATAACAATAAAATAAATAAATATGTATGATGCTAATAAAATTTTGTTAAATAATATGTTATTTGCATGAGAAATTTAGAAGGTTTGTCGCCGTTATCATATGATAGAAGTTCTTCATAAGATTGGGATCAAATTGTGTTCGCAAGACATTTGGTATATTATGCTTGCATATGATGTACGGTTAAAGGTACATCACATGTGTCACATCTGGCAATAACCTTTTCCCTGGTTAAGAGATGTCTGTAAGTTAGACGTGTGTGGCCTTTTCGAATTCTGGCAATACCACCACTTCTCTACGTGAGTCACAGACGTAAGAGGATGAATTTAAGTAAGTAGTCAGTATGTGCATCACACTACGCTTATTGTTATTTAGCCCCACATCCACATCCACATAAGTATTAGTATTTGTTTGAGTAGTTTTAGGGCGCTTTAACAGCTTAGATTATTCTCGCCTCCAAGATAAAACGATTTCTTTAAGTGTGAGCTACCACCATGTATACTTCTTTCCAAGGGAGGGACGTAAGGGCAGACGCAGAGAGACAAGGGGTGGAAATGACTGTGCTGGTCATAACCAGTTACAAGCATATTGGGAGGGCAGGGGTTCCTCCACGTCGTGGTCGTCTCCGTCTGTGTCATCATCCGTCAGTGTTGTCATTGTCGACACCGTCGGGGAGGTAATCAAAGGGAAGGGTGAAGTTCCCCGACGACGACGCTGAGCTCGCCACTAGCTTCAGGGAGTAGAACTCCACTAATCACGGGCCATGTATTAGTATAAGTAGTTTTAGGGCGCTTCAACGGCAAAGATTATTCGCGCCTCCAAGATATTTAGTTAACTATGTATGAATGTAAAATACGGTTAATAAGGTTAAATGTGTTTTTCATATCATTGTCATAAAAAGAATTGCCAAGGTCGATATATTTGTAGACAGCCAAATCGGGAAAAGGTATACATGCTAAAGTTGTCATATGTAGAAAATGTCAAATTACCAAATCACAATCATAATCATTATCAGGAAACCGTTGCCAACGTCGTACTAATGAATAGCAAGTCAACAAGCTTCATGGATTTTTTTTATTTTTATATGAACTGTCATAGTTTGTCGATCAGATTGCTAAGGTTTAGAAATCTGATAAGTTTTTCACTGTTTTCATAAGACAAAAGTTCTTCATATGATAGATTTAAATTCAATTGGAGTCTCAAACCATCATACTTAGAGCAGTCAGTCAACAAATGATGAACGGATAGCAACACATCACACGTGTCGCAAATCAGAGCAATCTTATCTCTGGTAAAAAGATAGGCATGGGTGAGGTGTGTGTGCCCTATTCGTACTCGCGCCAATACAACCTCCTCACGACAAACCACGACAAGGTTGCGAGTTGGAATTTAACGGGGCCTTGAGGTCCCTGTGATGTTCCCTCGCGTTGGCCTCCTGGTTGTACCATGCATACCACTACCGCTCGAGTACAAATACCGGGCAAGTGAGCAAGCAGAGGAAGCAGTGAAAAAAAACAAAGACCCATGAAAACAGAAACGGAGGTGCCAGGGTCTACCAGGTGTGGGCGGAGGTCAGCCAGCCAACTTGATTTTTGGATTGGATAGGATATTGCTTAACGTCTCATATTTTATTACTTTAGGGATGAGGGAATATAAAGAATGAAAATAACCATTTTATAGAAATTGTTATGATTAGTTTATGCAAAATAAGTTATTGTTCCCAACATTGGCTTTTGCTGGATAAGAAATAAAGCAACTTTAGCATGTATACCTTTTCCCGATTTGGCTGTCTACAAATATATCGACCTTGGCTATTCTTTTTATGACAATGATATGAAAAACACATTTAACCTTATTAACCGTATTTTACATTCATACATAGTTAACTAAAAAACTTAAAGGCGCGAATAATCTTTGCCGTTGAAGCGCCCTAAAACTACTAATACTAATACTAATAATACTAATAAGTATTAGTAGTGTTAGTAGTTTAAGGGCGCTTTAACAGCTAAGATTATTCGTGCCTCCAAGATAAAACAAACAAAACACAAACAACAAATTCTAATTGAGCCGCTTATCCAACAATAAACAGAACCTTACACTCCTTGAACATCAACCACTCACTCAGGCTGTACGGACAAAACAGACTGAGCACAACACTGAGATGAGCGTTTCCCGGACAAACTGGCCTGAATAAAGAGAGAACTAAACCTTCCGGTCTGGACAGAACAGACAAGACTTGTTCAAACAACACATTCAGCAGTAATAGAAGCAAACTCCATGACGTACTATAAAGGCAATGTTAGAACAGAACGAAGAGCAGACACAAAACACATCCAACTCAAACAAGAATAACCGACTAACTGGGAGTGAAGGAGGCCGCCTCCTTCTCTAGCAGTCAGTGACCACGACCACTCACAACCATGCACGCAAGGAGAAGGCGAAGCATAGGCGGCATCTTCTCCTTGCGTGCATGGCCGTAATTGGTTATTGTGCTAGGTGGTGGGGTGGCCCATGATGCGCGCGCCGATCCTTTGTTGTCTGGTACTTTGAAAGATGGCATGTTTACGCTACTGACCGTTCTAAAAATATCGCTGGCAAAAATTCTATTAATAAGTTATTTCGTTATTGGGGTTTTAAGGTTCAAAACAGTAAAGTTATCAGTGCCCATCAAATTTTCTGATTGCTACATAAATATGATTTCGAATTGAATTCAAAAGGTTTGCTTTACGTAAGAAATTATTAACATTATCGCTTGTCAAAGTTGTTTCCCCGGGTCGCAAAGTAAGTCTTTTGGTGTAAGTCCAGCTCATTCAATGTGTCAATAAACTCGGAAGCAACTCGAACATTCGTGTCCCCAGTACCATAATACTGTGCGTGATCTTTACCGTCAAGATAGTTAAAACATTAACCGTGGATCACGAAAGCAAAAACATATATATTATATTAGTACTTTAGACAGAAATTAAAAAAAGTGACTACACCGGAGGATCGAACCCGGGACCTTAGCTTACCGGGCTATGCTCTTACCAACTGAATTAGACAGTTTTAAATTGGTTGCCGCATAGCTCAGTTGGTAAGAGCATAGCCCGGACAACTAAGGTCCCGGGTTCAAACCCTGGTGTAGTAACTTTTTAAGAATATAAATGTATATACGATATATATTATTCGACAAGTGTATTAAACTCCTAACCGAGGTCTATATTTTAAACACTTACTTGTGTGAATTTTTGGAGACGTCCTTCTACATCGTCAGACACCAACACACTGGAAATCTCACTGTGTTTCCGGAGGCTTCCACCCGTGTTGTTGTGCCTTGTGACTTCTTCCCTGACTAGATTGCGCCATATGGGGCTGAATTCTTTTGTGGCCTGGCTAGTGACATTTTCAATGCATGACATGACTGCAGCTTCTTTTCTCTTCCTAATGTCGGCATTCTGTACTTTTAAGATTATTTTAACCCCCTCCAAGTTGATGTTTGCCTTGAACACGTCGAAATGATCTTTTAACTTTGATGGCATCCTGGTCTTCCCTCCTATTGTTTTTTTATGTTTACCAATGCGGATGTTTACTGGCCTTGATGTTTCCCCAATGTTCTCTTGTTCACAGTCACATGGTATGGTGTAAACTACATTTCTTGACTCTTCTTTTGGATCGCTGTGTTTTATTTTCAAAATAATGCTACAAAACGTGTGTGATGATTTGAATACAGTTCTGACATTAAACTTCTTCGTGGTGCAACGGAATTTTTCAGAGAATCCTGGAATATATTGTATCGACATTGTAGTGCGTGGTATGTCCTCTTTACGTTTTTGTTTAGTGGCATGACTGTTTAAGAACATCAGTTGTTAACTTTTTAGGATACCCATTAGCTGTGAATACGTCTGCCAGTAATTGTTGTTCTGTTTTCAAGCTAATTGTGTCTGAGCAGTTGTTTTGTGCCCTAGCGGTTAAACAGCTGATTATGCCTTTGTTGACTGATAATGGGTGATTTGATTAAAAATTGATATATTGGTTTGTGTGAGTGGGCTTTCGGTAGGTCGAGGTAGCTAATTTAGTTGTGATTTTGTTCCCATTGTCGGTTACTGATTTTGTGCTTAGAATGTCCAAGAAGGGGAGACAATTATTGTTTTCAACTTCCATAGTGAATTGTATATCCTTTGACTGTGAGTTAAGATGCTCCAAGTAACTATCCACCTCCTATTGACCGTGTGTCCATACAGCCCATACATGGTCCACGTACCTGTCATATCCCTATTCAAAAATTCCCACACTTTTGTACTTGGCATCCACCGCCTACTGCTGTAACCGAACCGGAAAGGGGAATAAAAGAAAATGGAGTAAAACAATAACTCTAGAATAATACTTTCTCACCTTTAAATATCGAGTCCTCTTCCGATATTTACAACATGACAATGGTGACGATGAAGGAAAAAAACCTAAATTACCTGAGCCTACTCGTGAGTACAAAAAATTCCATGTATACACTTCATAGTATCTCAAATGAATCAAGTAGCCCGACCACGTTTCGGTTGAGGTTAGGTTGCCCGCCAATTCGACGTTTTTTACAAGTTCCTTGGGGTCCGTGGCACTCCTTATCGGGACTATCAACTTGTAAAACGATAGGACTTCAGGTTCAGAGATTTTTCAATTATCCCGGAGACAATGGCGCTCCCTGTCGGGAACATAAATTTTGTAAAACAATTTCAACTGCTAGGCCAGTCTGACCAAGGGAGGCAGTGGAATTCCTGGGTCGACAGATTCGAGCTATACCTCGAAGCTGTCAACATCTCTTCCCCACAGCGTAAGAGAGCACTTCTACTTACTTATGCAGGCGAAGAAATCTATGAGCTATTCAAAAATCTACCAGAACCTACAGTAAGCGTAGGTGCTGAAGGCACAACTCAGGATGCCTATGAAGCAACCAAATCAAAACTTGCAACCTACTTTGCTTCAAAGGTGAACATAGAATTCGAACTATACACCTTTCGGCACTCTAGTCAGTCTAGCGGAGATCTTGTAAATCAGTTTTTATAACTGAATAGGATAGACGTTAAATAAATAAATAAAAAAAAGAATCACTAGACCAATTTTACACCAGGCTGTTGAAGTTAGCGCAGTCCTGGATTTTCATGACGTTCCACGTGAGATTAAGTCACAGATGATCAAACATATGACTTCTGGTAGGCTACGCAGGTATACTTTACGCCATCCAGCAGCTACCCTTGATGATATTCTAACAGAGGGGAGAGCATACGAAATGACTGAAAAACGAGCATCAGCTATCAAAGAATAACCGGAAGCAGTCAATGCAATCAGAAAAAGCCGAAGAAGAACAAATCTCAGCTGCGCTACAAGAACTACGACCGGAAGGACAAAAAACAGCCAGGTATGACTAATGAACAAAATAGAAAGTGCTACAACTGTGGGAGGGATTGGCCTCACGATGGCGGCCCGGAAGCCTGTCCTGCCAAAGGCAAAACATGCAACAACTGCGGGAAGGCCAACCATTATGCCCAAGTGTGCCGATCGGAAGGAAAACATAACTCCGTTGCAGGTCCCAGCAGCAGCACCCATAGGCCCACTGGTAAGTCAAAGACATTTGTGCATGCTACTGCCACTACAACTAACAATGTCTGTCATGAACCGGAAGACAGTTCAGGCGCCGAGTCCAACTACAAGCTAAGGATAGTGGCAAACTCGACCTCTCAAAATTAGCCTAACAAGTCGGCCCCGATAACAGCCAGTATCATGCTAAACAACACACTGATTAAATTCATGGCCGACACCGGTACGAGTGTAACAATAACTTCAACCGACACCTTCAATAAAATAGGAATTAAACCCAAAATGCAATCGACAAGAACAAAAATATTTCCATACAACAGTAACTCTGGTCTAGTTGTGACAGGAAAATTTAATGCCACCCTGCAATACAAGGAAAAGATTATTGAATCTGAAACTTTTATTATCCAGGGAAACTCAGAATCCCTCCTTTGTTGCAGCGATTCAATTAACTTGGGTCATATTAAAATAACGTGCTCGGTTTATCCTGCAGTAAGCCCTGTCGACTATGTAGAGAAATTCAGTTCCCTCTTTACGGGTTTTGGGAAACTGACCAACCACCAAGTGCGCATTCACATTGATGAATCCGTACCCCCAGTAGCCCAACGTCATAGGCAAATACCGTTCAATGTGCGAAATATGGTAGAAGCTGAAATAAAACGTCTCGAGGATGCTGACTTCGTTGAAACAGAAGATGGACCAACGCCCTGGGTCTCACCGGTAGTTGTGGTACCGAACCCCCACAGCACAGGAGCTGTTTGATTATGCATCGATATGAGGCAAGCGAATAAAGCCGTAAAAAGAGTCAGACATGTAACCCCAACCATAGAGGATATCGTAACCTCGCTAAATGGAGCAGCCTACTTTTCTAAACTCGACCTTAATGAAAGTTACCATCAACTTGAGTTAGATTTAGAATCCCGCGCAATGACAACCTTTTCAACGCACATGGGGCTAAAGAGGTATAAGCGCCTAAACTTCGGAATTAGTTCGGCCTCTGAAGTTTTTCAAGACACCATTCGGCAGGTGCTAGGCAACCTAAAAGGAGTGCTTAACGTAAGCGGCGATATACTCGTGTACGGAAGAACACGCAAAGAACACGACGAAGCTTTGGTATGTGTGCTTAAACGCTTGCAAGACAGAGGTATAACAAACACTCAATAAAAATAAGTGCCAGTTCACAAAAACTGAGCTAAAATTCTTTGGTTACCTATTTACCAAACAGGGCCTACAGATCGACCCCAAAAAGATCATGGCGATCTCCAAACTTGACATGCCGACCAGTCAAACTGAAGTAAGAAGTTTGCTAGGCATGCTGAACTACTGCGGTCGTTTTCTCCCAGACCTGGCTTCGGTCACAAAACCACTTCGAGAGTTAACCGAGAACAATCGGGAGTGGAAATGGACACAAAAAAAAACAACACCTTCAACAAACTAAAATCACAGATGATTAGTGCCCACTCGTTGGCATACTACAATGCCAACAAAGAAACACACTTGCACGTTGATGCCGGTCCCCATGGGGTAGGCGCAATACTATCCCAACAAAGTGGCAAAACGGTGGAGATAGTCGGCTACGCAAGTCGAGCCCTAACAGCGGTAGAGGAACGGTACTCTCAAATCGAGGAGAGATGGTATCAGTGACTTACGGAATGGAGCATTTCCACCTGTACCTGTGTGGTTCCAACTTTATCCTCCACACCGACTCCAAGCCCCTGGTATCCATTTTCTCTAATCCCAGAGCCTCTCCCTCAGCCCGCATTGAGAGACTACTCCTTCGCACTCAGCCATATCAATTCCATGCCATCCACCAAATCCGAAAAGAAAATCCGTCCCGACTATTTATCCTGACACCCACTTCCTTTCACAACGGACAACCGTCGCACGCACAAAGTTCCAGAAGAATACGTAACGTTCTTGTCAGAACAGTAGTGCCCAAGCATCCCCAGGTACAGCCTACAAACTGTGGGAAAAAGAACACCTAAAACCATACCTGAGAATACGCGACGAACTAACCACGGCTCATGGAGTAGTATTACGCGGGACCAGGCTAGTGATCCCACCTGCTCTTCATGAGACTGCTGTATGCCTCGCACATCGAGGGCACCGCGGAATGGTGAAAACGAAACTGCTTATCCGAGAAAAGCTGTGGTTCCCCAATATCGACAAACTCGTTCACGATGCAGTAACGTCGTGCATACCCTGCCTGGCAATAACTAAGCCAAAGAAATCGCGAGACCCGATTCGTCCTACTGACCTTCCAGAGGGTGTGTTGGAAAATTAAGTCATTGACTTTGATGGTTCGTACCCTTACGGAAAGTACCTACTGATTCTGACCGACGAATATTCTCGGTATTCCTTTGTGGAAATCATATCATCAACCAGCACTCGACATGTAACACAAGTCTTACAAAAGTTATTCTGTCAATTCGGAACAATAGTCCAGTTAAAATCTGACAATGTACCGCCATTCAATGGCGCAGAGTTTGCAGCATTCGCCAGAAAAATGGGATTCCGACATCACCGCGTTACGCCACTATGGCCCGAGGCCAACGAACAGGCAGAAAGATCTGGGGAATCTATTTGCAAGACGGTGTTAGCAGTCCATATGGAGAAGAAGGATCTACAAACTGAACTTGACTATGCTTTAATGAACTACAGAGCTACACCTCACTCTAGGACAAACCGATCTCCCTACGAGCTCATGTTCGGCCGTAAAATGAGAACGACATTACCCTCAGTAACCCCTAACCTAGAGTGTGAAAACAACGACCAAGACATCCGAGCGAACGATGCGGGACATAAACAAAAGGCAAAATTGTATGCTGATCGAAAGAGAAACACCCAACTTCGTGCACTACAACTTGGCGACCGGGTGCTCTGCCGACAACAAAAGCGCAACAAACTCAGCACACCATACGACCCAGATCCATTTGTTATCATAAAGATCAGGGGAAGCCAGATTACAGCCAAACGCGGACAACAAGTCATAATACGAAACTCGTCTTTCCTAAAGAAGTTCAACACGCTGGGGTCGAGGACACACAACAACAAAGATTCAACCATCTAAGCATCTAAGACAGTGTACCTCACTTTCTATAACAATCACCTTAAACCGTTCTCTAGCCCATTAATTCGTCTTGATGGAAATAGCATTTCAAGAGCATCATCTAATGAAGTCCTAGCTAGGCCTCACCATAACTGAATCCCTCGATTGAACCCCTTATATCAACCGAATTGCTTCCAGGCTACTAAGCGGCTGCTTCATGCTCCGTAAACTTAAAATCATTGCCAGCGAATCATCCCTTCTTTTAGTTTATCATGCATTTATTCATTCAATCATCTCATATGGTATACTTTTTTGGGGCTCGTCTGTCCATGCTCAACGAATTTTTACCATTCAAAAAAGAGCTGCAAGAATAATCGCTGGTCTCTCTAGGCAGACATCTTGCAGGACATACTTTCCCAAATTACGTATTCTTACCCTAACTTCAACTCTAATTCAAACAGCTGCAACTTTTGTCCATTCCAACCCTGAGCTTTTCCCCACCAATTTGACCAATCACAGTCACAACACAAGAAATGTAGCCAATTTTTATCCCGTCGTTTAGACATTCATTTTATAAAAGTAGTCCACAGTTCCTTTGCCGCATTCTCTACAATAATCTCCCACATGATATCACAAATTCCAAATCATTCAAGTTTGACCTTAAGAAGTATTTGCTAGAAAAATCTTTTTATTCTCTAGACGAATTCCTAAATCCCTCCACTTAGAGTTTTACCATATTGAAATTTATAATTAATATTGTATTCTTTTGAATTTGTAGTTGTTATCTGTTAATTGTTATTTGTTATTTGTCATCTGTTATTTGTTATTTGTGAAATGTAACGGTTAGACATATGTATGTATATCCGATATGTGTACCATGTTCATGTCCATGGATGCAATAAATAAATAACAACAAAGATCAAGAGAGGGATGGTGCTCCGTGGCCAGACGAACCAGATGATTGGGCAAATATTCCAGCAGCAGACCTTGCAGATCCGGATGGAGAAGATCACCCACCAGATAGGGAGGAAGCCATTCCGGAAGAAGCACCACAGCAGGATGAGCCAGTGTATCCAATCTTGCCACCAGCTTAACCGGATGGAGAGGCAGCAGTCCGTCGCAACCCTCCTCGAAACAGACAGATTCCTGAACGTTTCCGTTAAAAAAATAACCCTCTGGTATTTGCTAGGCCATCTAGTCTATCTACATTTTCATTTTTCATATATGTTAACTTGTAATCTCTTAAAAACAATTATTCAGTTCACAACTATAATATTAGTTTAGCCAACCTCCATTTGGTGTCTAAAAATGTAAGTTTAGTATTAGGTTTGATGACCAAGATTTTTATTCTTAAGTTAGAGATTTTGCTTCACAATTCCCTTATATTATTGTAACCTTGTAAGTTGTTTTTTTAATTTCTTATTAATATTATTAATCTGAATTTTTCTTTTTACCATCAAGGTCTTGTTCTAAGCAGGGAGGAACGTCATATCCCTATTCAAAAATTCCCACACTTTTGTACTTGGCATCCACCGCCTACTGCTGTAACCGAACCGGAAAGGGGAATAAAGGAAGATGGAGTAAAACGGTAACTCTAGAATAATACTTTCTCACCTTCGAATTCCGAGTCCTCTTCCGATATTCACAACATGACAGTACCAACTCCACATTTCGGGTTTGAAAGTACAGTATATGATTCTATGGCCTTATCTTCGAAGTCTTCCATGTATATGTTTGCCATCACTGACAGAGAGGTGAACCCATGGCCAACCCTTTCACTTGGCGGTAAATATTATCTTCAAACCTGAAGTAGCATTCAACAAGGCATATTGTTAACATCTCCATCAGGCTGTTTATCGGAACAGTTGTTCTCTCCTTAAGTTTCGGGTCCGATCTTATCCGTTTTTCAACTATCTTCAGAGTTTCAGCTCGAGGAATGCTAGGAAAAAGGTTAATCACATCGAAACTTACTAGAATGATGTCGGAGTCCCAGGTTCGATCCTTGATCGAGGACACAAAGTCTTTAGTATTGTTGACAAATGAGGTGGTTGATCCCTTTAATGGTTTTAGGATTAGAAGAAGATATCTTGATAGATTTTCACATAGAGAGTTCCTGGCGCTTACTATGGGTCTCAGTGGAACATTCTGTTTATGTATCTTTGGAAGTCCGTACACGTGAGGTGTTTTACTATTGCGTGGTGTGAGGCGTGTGCGTACTACTTGCGGTAATCGTGTTTTCCTTATGAGGTTGTACATCCTAGTTTCTATTTGTTTGGTCGGGTCTTTAGGCATCTTTTAATAAGATGTAGATGTAAGAATATCTGTCATTTTGCTATTATAATCGTTTGTGTCAATAACAACTGTGGTGTTTCCCTTGTCAGATAGGAGGATTTTGACCGACGCGTCACACTTTAATTTATTGAGGGTTGCCATTTCGCTCGCCGACAAGTTAGAAGGGGGCGGGCGCGTCTGTTTCTCTAATAGGGTCTTGATCTAGTGTCGCAGGTCATCTCTTCTTTCAGGTTTTAAAACATTAACTGCACATTCTACTGACGCTGCAATGTCCAGTCGGTTCACATGTTTAGGGGACACAACAAAGTTAAACCCTTTCGAAAAAAGTTGCGATTCCTCCTCTGTCAGTTGTTTGGATGAAATGATTACGACAGTTTTTCCAAGAACATTATCCTCCTCAGACCCGGGGTTTAATATTAACTATACTGCACCGCGTGTGTCGCTCATAGGAGACGGTGGGTCAGAGGACATTAAACTACTAACCGAGGTCTATATATTAAACACATACTTATGTAAATTTTGGGAGACTTCCGTCTCTATCGTCAGACACTGACACACTGGCAATCTCACTGTATTTCCGGAGGCTTCCACCCGTGTTGTTGTGTCCTTGTGACTTCTTTCCTGACAAGATTGCACCATATGGGGCTGAATTCTTTTGTGGCCTGGCTAATTACATTATCAATGCATGACATGACTGCAGCTTCTTTTCTCTTCCCAATGTCGGCATTCTTTTCTTTAAAGATTATTTTAACCCCCTCCCAGTTGATGTTTTCCTTGCACACGTCGAAATGATCTTTTAACTTTGATGGCATCCTGGTCTTCCCTTCTATTGTTTTTTTATGTTCACCTATGCGGATGTTTACTGGTCTTGATTGGATGGATATTGCTTTACGTCTCAATTTATGCAACTTGGCTAATCGAGACGAAGGAGGGACGTAAGGGATGACGCGGGGGACAAGGGTGGACAGGCCTGTGCTGGTCAGAACCAGCACAAGCATATGGGGAGGGCAGGGGTTCCCGACGACGGCCCAGAGCTCGCCATTAGTTTCAGGGAGTGAAAACTCCCCTATTCACGGCCAACCGCGAGAAGGTGTCGAGTTACTGGTCTTGATGTTTCCCCAATGTACCCTTGTTCACAGTCACACGGTATGGTGTTAACTACATTTCTTGACTCTTCTTTTGAATCGCTTTGTTTTGTTTTCGAAATTTTGCTACGTAACGTGTGTGCTGATTTGAATACAATTCTGACATTAAACTTCTTCGTGATGCGACGGAATTTTTCAGAGAATCCAGGAATTATGTGTCGACATTGTAGTGCGTGTATGTCCTCTTTACGTTTTTGTTTAGTGGCATGACTGTTTAGAACATCAGTTGTTAACTTTTTAGGATACCCTTAGCTGTGAATACGTCTGCCAGTAATTGTTGTTCTGTTTTCAAGCTAATTGGGTCTGAGCAGTTGTTTTGTGCCCTAGCGGTTAAACAACTGATTACGCCTATCTTGACTGATAACGGGTGATTTGATTTAAAATTGATTTATTGGTTTGTGTTAGTGGGCTTTCGGGATCGATTGGATATTGCTTTACGTCTCATATTTATGCAACTTGGCTAATCGAGACGAAGGGAGGGACGTAAGGGATGACTTGGGGGGACAAGGGGTGGACAGGCCTGTGCTGGTCAGAACCAGCCACAAGCATATGGGGAGGGCAGGGGTTCCCCCACGTCGTGGTCGTCTCCGTCTATGTCATCATCCGTCCGTGTTGTCTTTGTCGTCGCCGTCGGGGAGGTAGTCAAAGAGAAGGGGTTTACCGACGACGACCCAGAGCTCGCCATTAGTTTCAGGGAGTGAAACTCCCCTATTCACGGGCCAAACCGCGAGAAAGTGTCGAGTTGGAATTTGAAGGCCCACTCGGTGGATCGAGGTAGCTAATTTATTGTGATTTTGTTCCCATTGTCGGTAACTGATTTTGTGCTTAGAATGTTCCAAGAAGGGGAGACAATTATTGTTTTCAGCTTCTATAGTGAACTACACAAGTAAGTGTTTAAGTGTGTTAGTAAGTGTGTGAAGTGTCGGTTTGAAGTTTCCCATGATTTGTTACGTCAAATGGTTTAAAAAGATCTTGTAACGCGTCGAATAGTTAAGCTGTACGGTTTTCGTACTTGACATTAATTCTGTATGCGACGGAATTTTCAGAGAATCAGGAATATATTGTGTCGACATTGT
>JAMZAV010012191.1:0-25368 GCA_024449915.1 Sweltsa coloradensis
TTCCCAAAAATGTGCAAAGAAACTCCCTTACATAATGGATTAGATTTTGAATCTTTGATAAAAAGAAACAAAACATAGATGCTGCAAATGGTAAATTGGCCCAATTAAAAAAAAATGAAGTGTAAGGCTGAATTATATAAAATTTAAATCCTGTTCTACTTACCTCTGGGAGAGAAACAATTTATTTGACGGTAATTAATAATTATGAACAATTCCGTATCAAGCAGGAAAGCAGTGATAATCATATTCAGTTTTGAGTTCAATTGTTAGTTATACCTAGAACGGCGGGCGTTGAAACCCCAGCTCCAGCATGGCTCAACCCCAGACAACTCAGACTTGTAGGCGGCTTGTTTGTAGAAGTAGATAAAAGAAACATATTTGGTTTTGTCTTACCTATATTTTATAAGGGAGAGAGATACCGTTTTATAAATCTTGTTGGTTCTGTGGGATATATTTATATTTTTTATGTTCGTTGAGGGTTTATTATAATAATATGTTTACGGGAACATATTTAACATCTCATGCATTGCAGTTTGTTCAGTTTAATATCTAAGTATGGGACTTTTTTGTTCTGTTATATTCATGTTCGAATTTAATAATTTATTTTATTTTACATCACTTTGCGACAGTGTTGGCTAATGGCTAGCTAGAGCGTATGCGCTCGACTCTGATTCGGGAGGTCCCGGGTTCAAATGTCTTCGAGGCAGGCGATCCTAACCGAAGTTTTTTCCGAGGTTTTCCTCAATCTTTACGGACATCCCTAAATCCATCCTCTTAAAAAGCTCTCGGACATCCCTAAATCCAATGTACCTAGTTACACCTGAAGAGGGGCATAATTGCTTGGTTGCTCTCTATGCGATTAACCACGATAAAAAATATTATGCTTTTATTTTTTTAGTTAACCTTGCAAATATGTTTTCACATGATGGCAAGTACCAAAAATAATCTGTAGTGGTATCAAAAGTATGAAGACTTATACCGGTACCCTTTCCATCATTTTTCATCCAAATCTAAATACAATATTATCTCCTAACACCTTTTGAACCTTTTCACTGACGATCATGATGATCCATAATAGGATATTAGCAGGAAAACTCCAGGATAAGATGAAATTTTTTTTATCAATTAGATGATCTCTTTGGGAGGGAGGGATGGAGGGGGGTAGGCCAGATACAGGAATCCGCGTAGACATAATAAACAACAACTTGAAATGGCACAAATCACAGTTTAATAACAATTTCAATAATCAACTTATCGAGAGAAGATAATGCACAGAACAATGTTTTACAAAAAAGCGAGTATAATATAAATTGCAGAAATGTGTTCCCTGTTTGACTAAAGCACTGATGCATAATCAGCCACGTTGCAGTGTTGCCCCGTCTCGTTCATGGAGCTGGATGGGCGGCACTATTTATAACTACATAGTCAGTAGTCAAATCAGCACAAAGGTTTTTAGTTAGACTCAGGCTGACTTTTAGGCTCAGTCTCTACAGACTACTGTGATTGAATCCAAAGAACTTGGCCATGTATTTAAATCAAGCATATCTACTAGTACTCTGCAATATGGTTACCGTAAGGAGCTAGGCCTAGCTATCAACTACGGCATGTCCGTCACCTGTTTTAGTAGGTACGGTACGATCCACTGCCTCCTAGATGCTAATCGTGGAGCAACGAGTATAGCATCTAGGAGGCAGTGGTACCAGCATAGAAACGAAGTATTTCTGTCTAATGTATTTGAAGTGTTGAGCAGATGAAAGTGGGCGATGGTAAATAACAAATGTGCATTATTACAAGGTCCATAGACAAGGTCTAGTTGGGGTATAATGCATGAACTAGTCACTAATGGTACATGGCTCAACCAATAATGTCATGAAAAATATGTATGAATATGTAAGAAGACCATTGTTGATATTAATTAATAAAGTACTTAGTCCTAATTTGCGTTTACATCTTTGGATTTTGTGGTCTTCACACTTTATTTTATGTTGTACTAATGTTATTGTGATCTTCTTTTTAAGTACTGTATGAAAAGTGTTTGAAAACTTTAATTGATAACTCAAATTAAGCTAATCAAGGGCACATCAAGGACGAGTAGCCTAGTGAGAACAGGCATTGAGTCTCAGTGGTTGGCTACCAAAAGTACAGCGCGGGAACTGTATTTAGTTAAATAAGTCAGGAAAAGAATGGTAAATTACGTGATCTGATGTGAATGAAACCTCCAATTCTTCTCTAAACTTAGGTACTCGCGTTTCACTTGTGGTAAGTTAGTAAAACAGTCATCACGGGATGTCTTCAATAAGCCCATGATTCCTCCTCCTTGCCCTCCGTATTCTCCCGTACTGGGCGTTGTGGACCTTGAAGCCTCCTCTCGAACATTGGTGCTTGGGGGTCCGGGATCACCTCCACGACAGGCACGTTGTCCAGCACGGTCTGTAGTGGCGGACAGCTGGGCAGGACATCGCACTTGCCGACCGTGCCGTTGTGACACTCGCAACTCCGACACTCGAACCAGATCTCGTCCGCGTGGCAAGCGTCCACGTCCACCTCTGAAAACACCGCAGGATCGTTTTAGTCTGGGAGGTTGGTGCATGAAAACATATGTCTGAAGGGTTTAGCGCAACAGCTGTGTACGAGGTATCAATCGCTTCATTATGAGATCTAGACAAATAATGTTAATGATGGCGGTCTCGCATTTTAGGGACGGCAAAAACAAGATGGTTGACAACAATGAATGAGAACCTATGAACTCAATAACAGCATGGCTCATGAAGATGTTTACAAGGAAAAGGATCGAACAAAATTCAAATAAATAATCTCATGACTTAATGTACGCAATAAAATTGTGAACGATGAGCTCTTGTCGGGGTTAGTGAGAAAAAGCGAATCGAAACACCTGAAAACACGCTACAAGGGAATTTCAAAGAGCGATATTGCATCACATAACTTACCTTTTTTTATTCTACAACCGTCATCATTCAATAGAAAATCAGACCAAATGGTTTGAGGCTGTCAACTAAAAAACACAAATAGAAGTGGACCTAAAATCCTACCTTGAGGGACACCCGGTAACAGAGGCAATCAAGATGTAGCTCACTCTATAAACTCAATGGTTATAAGCTTGTTACTTTCCTTATCCTGCTAGCTTAAAAAACGATATTAATGATGAAGGAACCCTCGTAGATATCAGTCGTTCTTACAAAACACGAAACTCAATAGCAAAAGCTCAACCCATATTACCCTTACTTACTTTTTTTGGATTTTGCGGGTAAGACGAATTGGAACAAGTTGTATGGACATGCTGTGTCAAAACATTTCTTGCTCTTGGCTCTGCGGCAGAAACAGTTGGCGCATTGAATTATGGGGCGGGAATCTTCCTTCGAACACTGAATTCTCCATCCTGAAACATAGGGCTTTATTTCACTGCTTGATTACATTCATCGCCTGATCAGACCTGCAATATTGATGCTCAGGTTGCGTTCCGTAGAAGCGACCGTTCGACCACACTGGTCGTCTATAGGTCGTGACGTCACCAGTGGTTGGTCGCTTTGGTCGTGACCTACAACGGAACACTTCCGAACTAGAAACGTTCGAATTTTGCCAGCGGGAAAATGGCCCTGGAACGTGCAAGAGATGCGGCTATTATAATTGTGACAAATACGACTGCCAGGCAATGTGTATGCTCTAGGGCTAGGCCCAATAAATATTTGATGCTCATGTCCTCTAGGCCCTAGGCCTAGGCGAGGGTTTTAGAACAACCCTCGACTATCTAGCCTACTAGCCTAGTAAAACAAGTACAGAAGAAATACGAAACCCTAAGCCTCCACATAATTTATGCTCCACATGCTCTCTAAGCATTCTAATCGAGACTTTACAGCTCAAACAGTTGATTTACGTATGAGTAAACATCAAAATACACATCAGCAGACATATATTTCAAAAATGGCGCCGTACTTCAATGAAACGACCACTACGCCCATCTAAAAACGTTGGGCGTTGTGGTCGCGACCACAGGTCGACCGGAACATTAACGGTACGCTCGGCAATGGGTAGAGTGGTCGCCCAATGTGATTTACGGAACGTTATAATCGAAGACTGGTCGACCGGTCGCTTCTACGGAACGCAACCTCAGTCACCACCAAGATAATTATACTACACAAACAAATACAACAATTACAATAAAAATTCATATCATGTATAGTTTAATAGTCTAAGCAACGAACGGACAATACATTCTGAAGTGGTTCTGAGTTAGCCTCGTTGATTTTGGCGTCTCCTAGGGATCTGGTCTTGGCCAATTAGTTTGGTCAATGGTCAGTGTTTCATCTATTAAATACAGATGTCTGGTTGACTCCCATCCAGGAACATCTGAGAATAAGTAAACACACCAAGGTGCCTGTCCTATACCTGTTAAAGTGTACAGTGGTGGTCTCCTCGATCATCTCTGTAGTTGTTGTTTCAGGGTTATCTTCCTCGCTCTCCGAGTCGGTAGCTTCAAGTTGTTCGCCGCTTGTGACGTCAGCTTCAGTACGAGCATTCTGGTTGGAGTTAACACTGTACGGAGTCGTATTCTACAACGTTAGCTCTGCTTGGGCTAAACTTAGAACTATGCGGAGGGTTGAGTGTTTTATAAACAGCAACATCTGAGCTCTTATGAGAATTATGTTGGGGGCCCAAGTCACCTTTGGAACTATCTACGTGTATATCTGAAGGTGTTTTTTTATTACAGACCATCAGAACTACCTGGATGCGTTTTTACATTGACAGTACTTCCTAGGCTACCATCAGAACTATCTGGATGCGTTTTTACATTGACAGTACTTCCTAGGCTACCATAAGAACTATCTGGAAGAGTTTCTATTTTGTCAGTACTACCTGGGCTACCATCAGAACTATTTGGGTAGTTGTCGTCACTATCAGTACTGACTGGAGAGCTAGTTGTGTGTGAATCTATATTGACATCTGCTCCAGCGCTTGGTGCATTAAAGCGAGAATCACCCTCAGTACTTTCCACTGCAACAACACTGGGTTTGAAAAATGGAGGTCTACGATTAGTGGAAGAGCTGGTGATATTCGACTGCGGTTTAGGGTCTTTCAACAGGGCGTTCTCCTGGGTAATGTTAAGCCTATCGTATTCTGTCTGCAGTGGACATATTATTCCGAAACACCCAATGGTCTTGTTTTGCAAGCAGCTGCACTGTCTGCAGACCATCCATCTTGTCCGAGCTGTGCCGCACACAGGGGGCGCTGAAACAAGCGGTAAGTAGCTATAGTTGACTTTTAACCCATCCAGACATTACAACGAGGGATGCCCGTGGTAGTGTTAAGTTTTTTTTTTATTAAATGGTGCATAGGGGTGAAATGCCTTGGGAACAAAAGGTGTCTGGGTGGGTTAAATTGAGCCAGACACCAGAAAGAAAGATCAGACAACCAAATCCGAAACAATTGCGTACGTGACGTTAGCAAACAACTCCTTTGGTCGTTAACGTTAACAATTGGCTGTCGTTTCAACTACGAACTTATTTAATTGACAACCTACATTATTGAAAGAAGATCACCATCACCACGAAGAAAAAAATTCTATAACCTGACGGACATAAACGTACCAATCACCCTGGTAGATCTGTATGTGAGAAACTGCTCAATGGGGCACTCAGTGGGACGACAGCTTTCCTCGATCGGCCAGCTATCATCAGTACAGTTGCAGTAGAAGCACAGGATGGCTCGCATGTTACTCTTGTCGCATGTGGCTCTCCAGCGGATAGCTGCAAACGACAGTCGAGCTAGTTTCAGGTATATAAGTGGAAGATAATACCTTCTCATAAGTCATAACACTAGTGTTAGGAGAAGATTAATGGAAGATCTCCCCTCAAACAATTTAGATTGGCGAGTTATGGCACGGAAAGGCATCGGCCTTTTTGGACATTTTATTGCCATTATTGGAAACATTTTTGTAACAATTTATTTCTTCCCCCTTGGTGAACAAAAACCACCCATGAAGGAGTCCAACATATAACGAGAAAGGAGTCCCAGTACAGTTGCAGTACAAGCACAGGATGGCTCGGATTTTACTCTTGTAGCATGTGGCTCTCCAGCGGATAGCTGCAAATGACAGTCGGGCTACTTTTAGATATATTAGTGAAAGATAATACCTTCTCATAAGACTAGTGTTAGGAGAAGATTAATGGAATATCTCCCCTCGAACAATTCAGATTGGCGAGTTATGGCACGGAAAGGCATCGGCCTTTTTGGACATTTTATTGCCATTATTGGAAACATTTTCGTAACAATTTATTTCTTCCCCCTTGGTGAACAAAAACCACCCATGAAGGAGTCCAACATATAACGAGAAAGGAGTCCCAGTACAGTTGCAGTAGAAGCACAGGATTGCTCGCATGTTACTCTTGTAGCATGTGGCTCTCCAGCGGATAGCTGCAAACGACAGTCGGGCTAGTTTCAGGTATATTAGTGGAAGATAATACCTTCTCATAAGTCATAAGACTAGTGCTAGGAGAAGATTAATGGAAGATCTCCCCTCGAACAATTCAGATTGGCGAGTTATGGCACGGAAAGGCATCGGCTTTTTTGGACATTTCATTGCAATTATTGGAAACATTTTCCGTAACAGTTTCTTTCTTCCCCCTTGGTGAACAAAAACCACCCATCAAAGAGTCCAACATATAACGAGAAAGGAATCCCAGTACAGTTGCAGTAGAAGCACAGGATGGCTCGCATGTTACTCTTGTAGCATGTGGCTCTCCAGTGGATAGCTGCAAACGACAGTCGGGCTACTTTTAGATATATTAGTGGAAGATAATACCTTCTCATAAGTCATAACACTAGTGTTAGGAGAAGATTAATGGAAGATCTCCCCTCGAACAATTCAGATTGGCGAGTTATGTCACGGAAAGGCATCGGCCTTTTTGGACATTTTATTGTAATTATTGGAAACATTTTCGTAACAATTTCTTTCTTCCCCCTTGGTGAACAAAAACCACCCATGAAGGAGTCCAACATATAACGAGAAAGGAGTCCCAGTACAGTTGCAGTAGAAGCACAGGATGGCTCGCATGTTACTCTTGTAGCATGTGGCTCTCCAGCGGATAGCTGCAAATGACAGTCGGGCTACTTTTAGATATATTAGTGGAAGATAATACCTTCTCATAAGACTAGTGTTAGGAGAAGATTAATGGAAGATCTCCCCTCGAACAATTCAGATTGGCGAGTTATGGCACGGAAAGGCATCGGCCTTTTTGGACATTTTATTGTAATTATTGGAAACATTTTCGTAACAATTTCTTTCTTCCCCCTTGGTGAACAAAAACCACCCATGAAGGAGTCCAACATACAACGAGAAAGAAGTAAAACTACTAAAACATTCAGTTACAGGAATCCTATTGATGTGATTTATTGATGCAGAAGGAAGGTGCTTTCTCCGTATCGTTAATGCAGCATGCTACCTTAATCGGCGAGGCTACTTCTTCTTTAGGTAACAAACTATGGTAGAGTCCTCCGCAGCGTTTTTAGGGCACTACTTTTCCCTCAAAGAAACTAAATTTATTAACAGGCCGAGTCATGTACCAATTATACCTTCGTCAAAACGCCGGACCCATCAGGAGACGCGTGTCTCGACGTTGCCATTTAGAAATCAAAAGTAACAATGTGGTCCCGCTTCAAACATGACACATTTCAATTACTTTTCTTTTATGTTGAACGGAGTGGAGCCTCCGTATCGGCAACGCTGTCTGAAGTCTGAGGCGCGCGCCAAAAGGAATTAAAGGTTGACAGGTCTACAAGACTACTTATTCCGCTCGAATGAAGAGCGGCGAGATAGGCAGTGAACTCAAATTGCCGCGGAAAAGTATAACAACTAATGAACCAATCCATCCATTGACGGCAGATATGTCGTGTTCCGAGTGGCTCAGTGAGTTTCCGCTATACTAGCTCCAACGAAAGAATGCACATGCTTTGTAGTGGTGGGGTATTATGAATGCGCGGTTAAAGGAATGTCCCTTGTGTATGAAAGAGAAATATATTTCATCAACGAAAGCAATAATTATCTGTGCTAGATCACAGAGTTCCTACTTGTGCAAGATCCACTCTGAAACTAGCGTGAATAGAAATGACAAAGTTGTTATGTTGGGAAATCAATTTCGTGCCACCTGCATTCTTTCGTTGGGACCACTATACACTCGGTTAAAAATAGGCAACACCTACCAATTAAGAGGGGACATCCTAAGTCGAGAGCAACCGCGAGGTCAACCCGATGGATGGATTGAAGCTGGACTAACAAAGATCACACACTGACCCTTCCTCACAATAGAATACCGTCTGCGTTCACTCGCTTTAGATCTTTTAGTAGAAATAGAATATAGATTCAAAAGTTTGATATAGTGGTTCCCACGAAAGAATGCAGATAAATCGAAAATGTTTTTACCAACATAGCACTTCGTCAACTCTCTTCACGCTGGCTCAGCGTGGATCTTGCACACAGACGAACTCCGTGATCTAGCACAGATAATTTTTGCTTGTGTTGGTAAAAGATATTGATCTTTCATACACAACGACGACATTCCTTTTACCGCGTATTCATACGATCCCCACCACTACAAAGCATCTGTATTCTTTTGTTGAAGCTAGTATATCATAGTGAAGAATAGTGTGAATTTGAAGTGAATATGAATGAATGAATACCCTTATGGATGAGTGAAACTACCCTCTCTCAGCTATGACCAGATCATCGGGTAAAGTAGGGCTGATTCTTGTTTCCTTTCTCAGACCCTCTCAAGTTTGGGTGTTCCCCACTATAGCGTTGACGGTCAGCTTAATCAGTTTGCTGGCCGGCTTAAAGGCAATCTTGAAAATCACTAATGACTCTGCTTACCTAGAGTGGTGGGGGTACTATACTAAGCAGACTCAGCGAGACCACTTCAGAATACTGGAATGCCAACTTTTTCCCACATCTTGCTGCTAGCAAACATGAACCAGGCTATACTACCTCCAACGAAAGAATGCAGATGCTTGGTAGTGGTGGGGTAGTATGAATGCGATGTTAAAGGAATGTCACCTTTTGTGTATGAAGGAGAAATATATTCCCCAAGAA
Source organism: Sweltsa coloradensis (assembly GCA_024449915.1). Taxonomy (NCBI): domain Eukaryota; kingdom Metazoa; phylum Arthropoda; class Insecta; order Plecoptera; family Chloroperlidae; genus Sweltsa; species Sweltsa coloradensis. Next base: position 9,101 of record JAMZAV010012191.1, read on the forward strand.
AAGCAATAATTATCTGTGCTAGATCACAGAGTTCCTCCGTGTGCTAGACCACACTAAGCTAGCGTGAATACAGTTGATAAAGTTGTTATGTTGGGAAAACATTTTCGAGCTATCTGCATTCTTTCGTTGGTACCACTATAATAGGCTTTGAAACTCAAAGGAAACTGCGTGCACAGCTCAATAGAGAGCAAGTTCGCGGTTTACTTCTTTAGCCGCGTGTCAACATGGACTCACTTACGGCGTGGTGGTCCCCGGTAGCTCGACAATGTTGTAAGCCTCTGTCGGTTTTGGTCGTAGTCGTGTGTGGTCATGGGTGTGGCGGAAGAAGGAGTCAGTGGTCGCGATCAGCAGACCGAGCGTCAAGAGTTGCAGCATTGACAACATCCTGTAACATAAAGTTCGTTCGTTCGCACTCACTTTTGTGAAATGAGCCACTTTGGCCCGTTGTTTCTCTTAAGTGTCAATACTCGCTCTAACACTATAGCCCAAAAGCCAGTGTTCAATGTAGACTATAGGTTTTGTTCATTTGTCCTCTCTGAGACTGATTATGAACAGTTCGGAACACAGCGGAAACGAGGCCTAGGCCCTAGTACAGGAAGTTCGGGATTTAGAACGGATAAAAACATGTGTTTTTTACCTTTCAGTCAGAGATGAACACCATCTGCAAAATGGATTGTTTGAGATGTTACCTCATTTTTGTTTGTTACCTCGATTATTAATTAGTGTAGGTTGTATCTACCAATCTAGCCAAAATAATGCCTGTTTGTCATTTTATCATTAGGCCTAAGTGTAGCGAATGTCTCCTATTTTATTGAAACGTAGTTCTGACTTTTGATTCTATTGTATTTCTCTATTTCATTGTAACGTAGTATTGTTTTATGATTAGTAATATCTTAATAGTTTATAGTTTTAAGTATCAAGCGCTCACAGAAGTGAAACAGGCATGCCATGCTATGGGGCTCTGCCCTATCTGTTTCTCTTCTACAACCATGCTGGTATTCTCGTTACTTTACTGTTTAATGTACATTGTTCATACATTTGTAACCTTGTATACATCAGAATAACATGTGGATTGTAAAAATAAATAATAATAATAATAATAAATAAATAATAATAAATTGAAAACTAGGATTAACATAAAAGCGTATTTTGTGGGTGAAATTTATGGCTTACGATGATTTAATAACTAAAACTAGGAAAACGCTAAAGTCCCGCCGCGTTGATGGATGAGCTTTTTAAATTTTTTAGTTTGCGTGGGATATCTTTACTTTTGCAAGTGCTTTGTTTTGCTGCCTACGCATTGTAGGTGATTGTTGTCAAGTTTCTATTGTTATCTGTCAATTGGTATTATTTACCGTAAAAAACTTATATTAAAAGCTTTATTTCTATGGATTCTGGCTAACTTTTTCAACTTTTTCTTTCAAAAGGTACTACACCACCATAACCTTAATGTCCATGTATAATATGAACGTTGTAGCCCCACCCGTTTGGTCAGAATTGGCCCAATGGCCGAAAATATCGCAACAAAAAAATCAAAAAATTTATATTAAAACCTTTATTTCTATGGATTCTGGCAATTTTTTTTCAACTTTTTCTTTCAAAAGGCATTACGTCACCATTATACCTTAATATCCATGTACAATATGAACGTTGTAGCCCCACCCGTTTTGGTCAGAATTGGCCCAAATGTCACGAAAATATCGCACTAAAAATCGAAAAAAATCGTAAAAGTACGATATTTATGAGAAATATTTCTTCGATTGTACCAAAAACAATACACCTCTAAGTTCAGAGATTTCGAAGGTCCTGTCAAATTTTCATCAAGATCGGATATGCCGTTTGCCTGGGAGAGAGTTAACAAACAGACAAAAAAAAAAAAAAAAAAAAAAAAAACTAACAAAAAAAAAACACCCGAGCTAATTTTTGGGTCAGTGAAATTGAAGTCTTCGCTTCGCTCATCCAATAACCGTTGAGTGAATCTTCAGTTCACATTCCAACCAACAAACTTTCCCCATAACCTTACTTTCATCCGTGGTAATTCGAATTCCCGCCGTACATTACACTCTGTTTTATCCACTCCTCCTTTCCCGTCAGAACCGTTCTGTCTTAAAAAAGTCGATTGTTATCCCTATACACAAAAAAAGAGACATTCATATTCCAAACAATTACCGACCCATCTCATTACTTTCATCATTTTCGAAAATCTTTGAACTCATCATGCAATCCCGCATTACCTCGTATTTCACTGAATTTGATATTCTTGATAACTGTCAACATGGCTTTCGTTCTAAGAGATCCACGACTACTGCTATTTTCTCTTTTTTATCCTCCCTCTACTTGGCACTAGATAAGGGTGACTCTGCCATTGGCATTTTCGTTGACCTTAGCAAAGCATTTGACACTATTGATCATAAAATTCTTCTTGCAAAATTAACATCTTTATGTATTAATGGACCTGCCCTAGGTTGGATCGACTCATTTTTATCGGACCGCACACAAGTTGTCAAAATCAAGTGAGCAACCTCTAGCGTACCAGTTCTATCTAATCCTCAGAATGTACAAAACGGCGTCCCACAAGGTTCAATTTTAGGACCTCTTTTCTTTATAGAATATATTAATGATCTACGTCAATTTCTACACAACAACAAAACTATTTCTATCTGTGTTAAAGCGTTACTCACACTTTATGCTGATGACATCAATTCTTTACTTACGTCATCCAAGGAGACTACCTTGCAATTGACCAAAGCTGCTAATTGTCAAGTTTCCCAAATGTTATCTTACAATACAAATAATTGACTTGCAATTCAAACTACTAAAAGATTTTTTCTGAATTTCCGCACTGGTACTCGGCAAGTGCTCTCGAGTCCATTAATCCGTTTAGAGGGCCACAGTATACCAAGAGTAGTAACCACCAAAGTCCTTGGGCTTACCATAAGTGATTCGTTAGACTGGGGCCCCCATATTCAATCAATTGTTCCTCGCCTCCTGAGTGGATGTTTCATGCTCCGCAAACTGAAATTAATTGTTAACCCTCCCATACTTTTGATGGTATATCATGCGTTTATTCATTCTCTTATTTCCTATGGCATCATTTTTTGGGGTACATCACCTCACGCTAAACGTATTTTTATTATTCAAAAACGTGCTGTTAGGATAATTGCTGGAATATCCAGAAGGCAATGCAAAGCACATTTCACAAATTTACGTATCCTCACACTAACATGTACGCTAATTATCTCTGCAGCAACTTTTGTATATTCCAATCCTTACCATTTTCCATTAAATGATGCCCACCATTCCCATTTAACTAGATATAATACTAACATTTTCATATCAAAATCAAGCTACACAATCTTTGACAAAAGCCCGACTCACGTTTGTAGTACAATATTTAATAAATTACCAGCTTCAATTAAATATTCCAACTCACACTCTTCAAGCATAAATTGAAAGACTTCCTTATAAATAAAGCTTATTACTCATTAAGAGAATTCCTTGATGACCATTGAACAATTAAACTTATTATTTTCACACTTCTCTCACACCACTTTTTTTCTCTCTTCACTTTGGTTATGATTTAAAAAATTGTAAAATGTATTCATGTAATATTATCGTATTTATTATGTTTAATAACAAAAGCATTAGGATTGTTATTCATATTTTGTAGTATAATGTAATGACCATAATCTGTATTAATTGTATTTGTATTTGTTGTAATTATTAAGCGAGCGAAGCGAGCGTTTCCATTTGACTCTGCCGGAAAAAATAGTCACTGGTTTTGTTTGTTTTTTTTTTTTTTTTTTTTTTTTTTTTTGTTTGTTTTTTTTTTGTTTGTATGTCTCGCGATAACGTTCGAACGGAGGCTCGGATCGAGTTGAAATTTTCACCATCCGCAAGCTTTGTTCTCGATTGAATGCCATTAGTTTTGTGGCAAAATCGTTCAAAAAGTTAAAAAGTTACATTAAAGTTAATCGAAAGTTTTTTTTCAAACTCAACGGCGACAAATCTGAGATAGCCAAATCATTTAGAATGTCCGTCCGTCACGAATATGTTAATTTTATTTTGATCCGATAAGTAGTGTAGATGGAAATTACATTATAACAAAAGTAACGTTGCCATGGCAACGCAAAGACGCGCGAAGTTTCTAATGCACTGCCACCTAGAAGTATCAAAAACTTTCGAGGAAGCAGTCTATTATTTGTCAACAAAGAGATTAAATAGTTTCCCCAAGGAGTCAAGGTCCTCTAGATGGCGGTGGATTTTAAAGTAAAGATTTAAACACGGGTTTACCCAAATACCTTGGCAATATAAATAATACTGGAAACGCGAAACGTCGTAAATTTTTAAATTTAAAAAAATGTGCAATGTGGGTCTAGCTATAGCACGTGCTCGCTTATCAACGCGTCCAACTGAGCGTTTCCTAGTTTGTAATTTGTATTTGTCCCATATATATGCAATGCATATATCAGTGGACTGAAATAAATAAATAAATAAAAATAAATAAATAAATAAAAAAACATGTTCGGTCTGTTCTAGAACAGGTCTGGAGAGAGACGAACACTACTCGAACACTTGTTGTTTTTTCGTTTTTTTGTTGACAGTTCCAAACAGTTCCGGACGGACAAATAAACAAACCTACTGGCTTAATGTTAACACTAGGTCCGCGAACGAACATACCTATTGAGAGATGGCTAGTAAGTGTTTGGTTCACCGAGTCTGCTTATCAGGAATGAATCAAAAGTAACCTTCAACAGCAACGTTTCTTCGTGTTCTGTGGAGTGTCTGATTTTTTGAACTGATATAATATTAATTTTTGTGAAAACCATAAATGGAATGTATATTTTTTTGTAAAATGACGAAACTAGTCATATTTTGTTTAAATAAGATGATTTTAGTATGATGAATAATAAATGAAATGAAAAATAAATATATGGTTAATATGACCTCAGTTTCAAGCGCATTTGCCCTTCACTGAAAACAAAAACGCTCACCCGTCAACGTGACTATTGTAAATAATATCGCAAAGTCCTATTTATACACACGTGGGTTAAGGGGCGTCCACCAGGTTGAAATCCTAAGCGAGCCACTGAAGAAAATTTAATGTGACAGAGTTTTGCAAGCATAAATACTGTACAGCTATAAACTATTTTTAAGTAAATCTTTTACCTTTATTTGATAGATATATACACGTGTCCAGGCCTTCGTTTGCAACACCTCTACGTAAATGTTACTTGAGAGACGGGGAAATGGACAATCCCCGTGGACTCTGATGGTAAAGTGTCCTACCTGTCTCGGCAGCCTCTGCTTTCCGACGTGTGTGGACACCACGGCGACATCCGTCAAGTGACAAAACAAGGCCTATTATGATGTCGTCGAGTGGCCGAGTGAAGAATGCGATTGTGATCTGGTGTTTTGGAAACACTAGGATAATAATGCAACCGTTGTGTTCAACCAGTGAATGTGTGGACACAACAGGCCGGGGTATCAGGGTACCAGGAACGAGATGCCGCGTATGCTCAATGTAAACAACTGAGGTACCGCGAGGAGTTTCGCATCATTATTACGTCATAGTTATAGACATAGTCATCTGTGGTGAGAACAGCAGACCGCGTGTCTTTATTTATTTAAAAAACTGATTTACAAAAGAGGACATCTAAGTAAATCTAATTACATAGATGCAAACACAACAATGAACAACAGTTAAGTAAATATTTCAAATAGTAATATTACAACAATTTTATTAATAACACAATAATTTTGGTAACAAATTCAAAAAGGATATTATATTCAATTAATTAGAACCAAAAAAAATGGAAAAAAAGAAATAAAGAATTTAAGAAAAAAACATAAAAAAATAGAAAAGAATTAAAAGAAAACTGATTTATTAGACGATTGCAATCAAACGGATATGAGGTTTGCCAAAAATCAGGAACCGTAAATCAGGGAGTAATCAAACTTATATCATACTCACATTTTAGTTATCAAATAGTTGCTACAGCTGTATCAACATCATTCCACGCCGTCCAACCGGGGGGTGGGCGCGGGGGGCAATAACCCCCCCCCCCATTAGATTCCGATTTTGATTGCGAAAATTACCAAATCACCCATTATGTAATTTTCGATTTTTTACGTGGTTTTAGGCCTTTAAACATTGAAAATTCGCATTTTTTTAGATCTGTGAATCGAAAAGCCGCGAGAAATATCTCCTCACTAAACTTGCAAACCTTGAAGATGTAATGTTTCGAGACCAGGGAACTCGAGTCATCCCATTACAAACCTCGAGTTTTGTTGAGGTATCGGTGATAATTTCTTTGTAATTTAGCAACATGGGCAGGAAGAGTTACCTACTTGTTATACCATTTTAACTCTCCACACCACTTTGCTCCCTGTTTTTCAATAGTAAGTATAACGCTACTCAATTGTTTTATGTAAATAAAATAGTAGGGGGCAACAGGTATCCCGTGCATCTTTCGTGGAAGAGTTTTGCGGTAAGTTGTATTCTATTAGGTAGTAGGATACAAGTTTTTTGCACTTTCCTTGCAGGCCATGCTATGCTGCAGAGGGCGTCGGGGGCGTCGCGACGCCTTACACGTTTTTTAAGAGGGATGATTTTTTATCTCGTGTGCCTTTTCGTGATAGAGTGTTGCGGTAAACTATATTTTTTTAAAGTAAGAGCAAACAAATTTTTGCATCTATTTTGCAGGTCCTGGTATGCTTCAAAGGGCATCGGGAGCGTCGCGACGCCCTATAACGTTTTTTAAAGAGGAATTTTTTTTTTATTTCGTGTGCCTTTCGTGATAGAGTATTGCGGTAAACTGTATTCTATTAAGTAATGACATACAAGGTTTTTTCACCAACCTTGCAGGTCCTAGCACGCTTCAGAGGGCGTCGGGGGCGTCGCAACGCCCTAAAACCGGTTTTTCTGAAAAGAGGAATGAATTTTTATCTCGTGTACCTTTCGTGCTAGAGGTGTTGCGGTGAATTGTATTCTATTAAGAAATAGCATACAATTTTTTTAGCACCTACCTTGCAGGTCTTGGCACGCTTCAGAGGGCGTCGGGGGCGTCGCGACGCCCTAAAACGCTTTTTTAAAGAGGGATTATTTTTTATCGCATGTGCCTTTTGTGATACAGTATTGCGGTGAATTGTATTCTATTAAGTAATAGCATACAAGTTTTTAGAACCTACCTTGCAGGTCCTGGTAGGCTTCAGAGGGCGTCGGGGGCGTCGCGACGCCCTTTAACGTTGATAAAGATGCTTGATTTTTTATCACGTGTGCCTTTCGTGATAGAGTATTGCGCTAAACTGTATTCATTTAATTAATATCATTCAAGTCTTTTGAACCTACCTTGCAGGTCCTGGTACGATTCAGAGGGCGTCGGGGGCTCGCGTCGCCCTATAACGTTTTTAAGAGTGATTTTTAAGAGTCCTTGCAGCAAACTAAGACCAGCAAGGAAGGTGATAAAAACATTTAAAAACTATTACTTAATAGAATACAGATTACCGCAATACTCTATCACGAAAGGTACACGAGATAAAAATCAAGCATCTTTATCAACGTTTTAGGGCGTCGTGACGCCCCCGAGCCTCTGAAGCGTGCCAAGACCTGCAAGGTAGGTTCTAAAAACTTGTATGCTATTACTTAATAGAATACAATTCACCGCAACATTCTAGCACGAAAGGTAAACGAGATAAAAAATTCATTACTCTTTTAAGAAAACCGTTTTAGAGCGTCGCGACGCCCCCGACCCCTTTCAAGCATACCAAGACCTGCAGGTGGGTTCTAAAAACTTGTATGCTATTACTTAATAGAATATAGTTTACCGAAATACTCTATCATGAAAGGCACACGAGATAAAAAAATAATCTTTTATTAAAAAAACCATTATAGGGCCTCGCGACGCCCCCGACGCCCTCTGAAGCGTACCAGGACCTGCAAAGTAGGTTCAAAAGACTTGAATGATATTACTTAAATGAATACAGTTTACCGCAATACTCTATCACGAAAGGCACACGTGATAAAAAATCAAGCATCTTTATCAACGTTAAAGGGCGTCGCGACGCCCCCGACGCCCTCTGAAGCCTACCAGGACCTGCAAGGTAGGTTCTAAAAACTTGTATGCTATTACTTAATAGAATACAATTCACCGCAACACTCTAGCACGAAAGGTACACGAGATAAAAATTCATTCCTCTTTTCAGAAAACCGTTTTAGGGCGTCGCGACGCTCCCGACGCCCTTTCAAGCGTGCCAGGACCTGCAAGGTTGGTGAAAAAACCTTGTATGTCATTACTTAATAGAATACAGTTTACCGCAATACTCTATCACGAAAGGCACACGAGATAAAAAATAATTCCTCTTAAAAAACGTTATAGGGCGTCGCGACGCTCCCGACGCCCTTTCAAGCATACCAGGACCTGCAAAATAGATGCAAAAAATTTGTTTGCTCTTACTTAACAAATATAGTTTACCGCAACACTCTATCACGAAAGGCACACGAGATAAAAAATCATCCCTCTTAAAAAACGTGTAAGGGCGTCGCGACGCCCCCGACGCCCTCTGCAGCATAGCATGGTCTGCAAGGAAAGTGCAAAAAACTTGTATCCTACTACCTAATAGAATACAACTTACCGCAAAACTCTTCCACGAAAGATGCACGGGAAATAAAATCATACCTCTTGCTCCTCTACTAAAATGTTTGTCAAATAATAACTGACCGGAATCATTTACTTTTTAGAATTTTAACTTTCGCTCACATGAAAAGTCTATTAAGCTTATTTTATTAAGCTTCAATGGAAAAACCCTTCAATTTAACATTTCTTTCAAGAAACAATTTTCGGGACTATCAGAAGAATTTGATATTCAAATGCAATACATTTCGAGCTAAGCGTAAGAGATAAAATATTAACATTTTCCTTTGGGCGGTAGAAACGTAGAGAAATAAAATTTCTGCAACAATCGTTACAAATGTATTTTCTAAGGTAATTGAGATAATATGCAATTCGTAGATCGATACAGAGATAGAGAAACAGAGCTCCCATTACTATTTAGCAGAATTTAACGTTAAAAACAAAACAGAAAGTACAAAATACTTTGTATACATTCAGGATTGCAATAAAAATTAAATTATCATCTCCTATACGGGGAGTTTTCCGCCTAACCAATCGAAAGATCAAGAGCATGATGGATAAAAACCTCTCACCCAGCTAACTTCCGTTAAAGTTCGTGTAAAAAAACAAACCAGAAGTACAGAAACCATTTGTATACTTCAGGATACGCATTATATATTAAAATAAGCAATCGCCCTAAGAGTTTTTTCCGCCTAACCAATCGAAAAGAATACAGAGCATGATGATAAACCTTTCAGTCCCAGCTACTTCGATTAAATTTCGTGTAAAACAATCCCCCCACAACCAAAGTACAAACCATTTGTATACATTCAGGATAGCATTATAATATTAAATTAGGCATCTCCCTAGGAGTTTTCCCGCTAACCATCAAAAGAAATACGTGTGTTGCATAAAACTTTCAGTCTAAATAACTACTGATTAAGTAAGACTGTTCAAGAAACACCACGGGGATTCAGTAATTAACATTTCCTCATTTCAAGAGACGTAAAGTAATGATCATCGATCAACCATTAAGATTTCTAGTCTGTAAAAGTTTTCTTCCTAGACATCCAAGACCTTTATGTTGTTTTATTTAGGTGTGTTCACTACACTACTTATATTTAAAAGCTATTAGGGTTGTTTGTGTTTAGCCCTTCTCGGCTCGTCAGTTGGCCCCCCCAAAACTAAATTCACACTGAAAGTTCTGTGGGGATCGTTTTGTGCATCGTTAGTGCACGTTTGTGCACGAAAAAGTTTCGTTTAGTGCAACCAGTCTTTAAGAAGCATAACTTAAATTACTTGGGGGGGGCCAACGTGACGACCAGCCCCCCAAATCGGAATTTTGAATCCAAACCATGTGAACGTTAGTGCATCGTTAGTGCACGTTTGATGCATAAAAGAAATTTCGTTAGTGCCCCAATTTTTTAGAGCAAAAACTAAAATTACTTGGGGGGGGTGGGGTGGGGCAACTTGACGCCGGGAGGTAGCCCCCCCAAATCGTGTGGATAAAGGGGAGGGTTTGGTTTGAATCCGTAAAACGGCGTGTATGGGTGTGGGGTGTAAGACGGATATACAGGTGAGCTGCTATGGGGGAAATACGTTAGTGCGAAAAAAAAAAGGACAGGGGTTAGTTCTTATGGGCGCTCAACAATGAATAAGGGTACTACGTCGTAGTGCTTTACCATTAACTATTGGTTTAAAAAAGCAGGGATGTGGGAAAAAAGGGGCGAGGGGGGAACTAAATTACTTATATAGGTGGGGTGCCGGCCATTGACGAACCCCCCCCAACCGGAATTTGATCCAACACAATTGTGAAAGTGTAGGTGGCATCGTTTAGTGCACGATATTTTGTCACAGGGGCGGTTTACGTTATATATGCACAACATCATGTTGCACGTAGTCGGAACGGAGAGGGTACAAGGTGGTCGTGTTTGTTCGGACCACTTGACTAGCCCCCCCAACCGGAAATTTTGAATCCAAACCGATTGTGAACGTTAGTGCATCGTTATGTGCCATTTGTCAAAAGACATTTCGTTAGTGCACCATTCTTTTAGGAGCAAAACTAAATTACTTGGGGGGGTAGGGGGCAACTTGACGTAGCCCCCACTCGAATTTTTGAATCCAAACCATTGTGAACGTTAGTGCATCGTTAGTGCACGTTTGTGCAAAAGAAATTTCGTTAGTGCACCATTATTTTAGGAGCATAACTAAAATTACTCTGGGGGGGGGGTACATCTTGACGTAGCCCCCCAATTTGGAATTTTGAATCCAAACCAATTGAGAACGTTAGTGCATCGTAAGTGCACGTTTTGTGGCAAAAAGAAATTTCGTTAGTGCACCTTTATTAAGGATTATAACTAAAATTACTTGGTGCCGGGCAACTTGACGTAGACCCCCCCAATTTGGAATTTTGAATCAACCAATTGTGAACGTTAGCGCATCGTTTTCCAACCGTTTAAAATTTCCGAATGGGGGGGGCTACGCAAGTTGACCCCCCTAATTAATTTAAGTAATCTCCTAAAATAATGGTGCACTAACGAATTGCTGTTGCACAAACGTGCACTAACGATGCACTAACTTTCACATTGGTTTGGATTCAAATTCCGATTTGGGGGGCTACGTCAAGTTGCCCCCCCCCCAAGTTAGTTTTAGTGATGCTTCTAAAATAATGGTGCACTAACCGAAATTTCTTGTTTGGCCCAACGTGCACTAACGATGCGCACTTCCATCACATTAGTTTGGATTCGAAATTCCAAATTGGGGGGCCTACGTCAAGTGCCCCCCCCAAAGTTATTTAAGTTATGCTCCTAAAATTAATAGTGCACTATGAAATTTCTTTTTGCACAACGTGCACTACGATGCACTAACGTCACATTGGGTTTGGATTTAAATTTCCAAATTGGGGGGCTAGTAGAGTAGTAATAAGTAACTGTATTAAGGATTTTAGTTATGATCCTAAAATAATGGTGGCACTAACGAATTTCTTTTTGCACAAACGTGCACTAACGATGGCACTAACGTTTCCACAATCGGTTTGGATTCAAATTCCGATTTGGGGGGGCTACGTCAAGTGTGGCCCCCCCAAGTAATTTTAGTTTTGCTCATAAAATAATGGTGCACTAACGATTTCTTTTGCACCAACGTGCACTAACTATGCACTAACGTTCACAATTGGGTTTTTGGTCAAAATTCCGATTTTGGGGAGCTGGTTCGGTCAAGTTGGCCCCCCCCAAGTATTTAAGTTATGCTCCTTAAAGAATGGTGGCACTAACGAAACTTTTTCGTGCACAACGTGGCAACTAACGCTGCACCAACGATCACATAACTTTTAGTGTTAAATTTAGTTTTGGGGGCCAACTTGACGAGCCAAGATTCCTAGTCCCCCATTTTGATGGGATGCGTTCAGGAATAGTAGTTTAAAAACTTTATATTATATATTTAGAGTAATATCGATCACAAGCTAACTCGGTGGTTGAGGAATTATTAAGGGGGCGCAGCTAACTAGAATCTAATTCCTACGCCATTTTAATGGATTGCGTTCAGGGTATAGTAGTTTAAAAAAATTTATATTATTATATTAAAGAGTAATATCGATCACAAGCTAATTTGGTTGGGAAGAATTATTAAGGGTAAACAGTTAACAAGAATCTAAGATTCCTAGCCATTTTTCTGGATGGGTCAGGTAAAGTATTTAAAAAACTTTATATTATTATATTAAGAGTTAATATCGATCAACACGCCCTAACTCGTTGGTTTAGGGATTATTAAGGGGATCGCATTAAATAGAATCCAGATTCCTAGCCATTTTGATGGCTGCGTTCAGGTATAGTATTTAAAAACTTTATATTATTACATTAAGAGTAATATCGATCACAAGCTAAAATTTGGTTGGTGGAGGAATTCTTAAGGGTAACACAGTTAACAAACTAGATTCGTAGCCATTTGCATGGGATGGGTTCAGGTAAAGTAGTTTAAAAAAATTTATATTATTATAGTAAAGAGTAATATCGATCAAAGCTAACTCGGTTGGTAAGGGATTATTAAGGGGACACCGTTAACTAGAATCCAGTTCCTAGCCATTTTAATGGATGGGTTTCAGGTATGTAGTTTAAAAACTTTATATTATTATTATTATAGTATATCGATCACAACTAACTCGGTTGGTGAGAAATTCTTTAGGGTAACACAGTTAACTCAAATCTAGGATTCCTGCCATTTTTAATGGTGCGTTCAGGTATAGTAGTTTTTAAAAAACTTTATATTATTATATTAAGAGTAATATCCGATCACAGCTAACTCAATTGGTTATGGTTACTAAGGGGTATCGAGTTAACTAGAAGCCAGATTCCTAGCCATTTTAATGGATGCGTTCAGGTAATTAGTAGTTTAAAAAAAATTATTTATTAATATTAAGAGTAATATCGATCCACAAGCTAACTCGGTTGGTGAGGAATTCTAGGGTAAAACAGTTAACTTATGAATCCCGATTTCTAGCCATTTTAAATGGATGCGTTTCAGGTATAGTAGTTTAAAAAACTTTTATATTATTTATATTAAGAGTAATATCGATCACAAAGCTTTTGGTTGGTGAGGAATTCTTAAGGGTAACACAGTGAACAAGAATCTAGATTCCTACCATTTTCATGGATGGGTTCAGTCAAGTATTTTTAAAAAACGTTATATTATTATATTAAGAGTTAATATCGATCATCAAGCTAACTCGGTTTGGTACAGGGATTATTAAGGGGAGCGCAGTTAACTATAATTCAGGATTCCTAGCCATTTTGAATGGGATGGGGTTTCAGGTATGTAGCTTAAAAACTTATATTATTATATTTTAGAGTATACGATCCACAAGCTAACTCGGTTGGTTAGGGTTATAAGGGGAGCGCAGTTACTAGAATCCAATGATTCAAAAAAGAAAAAAAAACTAGCCATTTTGTATTTGGGGTTCAGTTTGTTGTTTAAACACTTTAATATTATATATTAGAGTAATATCGATCACAAGCTAACTCGGTTGGTAGGGAAGAGCTTATTAGGGGCGCGCAGTTAACTAGAATCCAGATTCCTAGGCCATTTTGATGGATGCGTTCAGGTATAGTAGTTTAAAAAACTATTATATTATTATATTAAGATTATATCGATCACAAGCTAATTCGGTTGGTGAGGAATTCTTAAGGGTAACACAGTTTAGATAAGAATCTAGATTCCTAGCCATTTTCATGGATGGGTTCAGGTAAAGTAGTTTAAAATTTATATTATTATATTAAGAGTAATATGCGATCACAAGCTACTCGGTTGGTTAGGGATTAATTACGAGGCGACAGTTTTACCTAGAACCAGATCCTAGCCATTTTTGATGGATAGTTCAGGTATAGTAGTTAAAAAAACTTTTATATTTTTATATTAGAGTAATATCGACACAAGCTAACTCAATTGGTTAGGGATTCTTAAGGGACCGCAGTTAACAAGAATCCAGATTCCTACCAATTTAATGATCTTCAGGTAAAGTAGTTTAAAAAAACTTTATATTATTATATTTAAGAGTAATATCGATCCAAGCTAATTTTGGTTGTTGAATGAATTTCTTAAGGTAACCGTTACAAGGAATCTAGATTCCTAGCCATTTTCATGGATGGTTCCGGTCAGGGTTTAAAAAACTAATATTTTATAATTAAGAGTAATATCGATCACAAGCTCACTCGTTGGTAAGAGATTATTAAGGGGAGGCCAGTTTACTAGAATCCAGATTCCTACCTTTTGATGGATGCGTTCAGGTATTTAGTAGTTTAAAAAACTTTATATTATTATAGTTAAGAGTAATATCGATCACAAGCCTAATTCGGTGGTGAGGAATTCTTAAGGGTAACACAGTTAATAATAATCTAATTCCTAGCATTTTTCATGGATGGGTTCAGGTAAAGTAGTTAAAAACTTATATTATTATATTAATAGTAATATCGATCCCAAGCTAACTCGGTTGGTTAGGGATTATTAAGAGGAGCGCAGTAACTAGAATCCGATCCTACCATTTTGATGGATGGGTTTCAGGTATAGTTCGTTAAAAAACTTTATATTTTATATTAGAGTATATCGATCACAAGCTAACTCAGTTGGTTAGGGATTATTAAGGGGAGCGCAGTTAACTAAATCCAATTCCTAGCTATTTTGATGGATGGGTTCAGTAAAGTAGTTTAAAAAACTTTATATTATTGATTTAAGAGTAATATCGATCACAAGCTACCTCGGTTGAATAGGAATTTCTTAAGGGTACCAGTTAGACTAGCATCCTAGATTCCTAGCCATTTTTTAATGATGCGTTCAGGTATAGTAGTTTTAAAAACGTTATATTATCTATACTTAAGAGTAAAATCGATCACAACTAACTCGGTTGGTAAGGAATTCTTAAGGGTAACACAGTTAACTTGAAATCCAGATTTCTATCCTATTTTTAAATGGATGCGTTCAGGTAAAGTATTTAACAAACTTTATATTATTATATTTAAGAGTAATATCGATCACAAGCTAATTTGGTTGGTGAGGATCTTCCTTAAGGTAACACAGTAACAAGAATCTAGATTCCTATCCATTTTCATGGATGCGTTCAGGTATAGTATTTTAAAAAACTTAATATTTATTATATTAAGAGTAATATCGATCACAAGCTAACTCGGTGGTTATGGATTATTAAGGGGAGCGCAGTGAACTAAATCCAGATTCCAGCATTTTGATGGATGCGTTCAGGTATAGTAGTTTAAAAAACTTTACATTATTATATGAGAGTAATATCGAATCACAAGCTCACTCGTTGGTGAGGAATTCTTAAGGGTACTAGTAACGTAGAATCCAGATTTCTAGCCATTTTAATGGATGCGTTTTCAGGTAAAGTAGTTTTTAAAAAAACTTTTATATTATATATTAAAGTAATACCGATCAAAGCTAATTTGGTTGGTGAGGAATTCTAAAAGGGTAAACAAGTTACAAAATCTAGATTCCTAGCTTATTTTCAGGGATGGGTTCAGGTAAAGTAGTTTAAAAAACTTAATATTATTATCTTAAGAGTAATATCGATCACAAGCTAACTCGGTTTGTTAGGGATTATTAAGGGGAGCGCAGTTTAACTAGAATCTAGATTCCTAGCCATTTTCCATGGATGGGTCAGGTATAGTAGTTTAAAAAACTTTATATATATTTAAGGTAATATCGATCACAAGCTAACCGGTTGGTTAGGGATTAATTAGGGGAGCGCAGTCAACTAGAATCCAGCTTCCTAGTCCATTTTTGATGGATGGGTTCAGGTAAAGTATTTTAAAAAAAACTTTATATTATTAATATTAAGAGTATTATCGATCACAAGCTAACTCGGTTTGGTGGGAATTCTTCAGGGTAACACAGTTACTAAAAATCTAGATTTCCTAGCCATTTTAATGGATGCGTTCAGTCTAGTTAGTTTAAAAACTTTACATTATTTATATTAGAGTAATATCGATCACAAGCTACTCAATTGTTTAAGGGATTATTAAGGGGAGCGCAGTTAACAAGAATCCAGATTCCTAGCCATTTTAATGGATGCGTTCAGGTAAAGTAGTGTGAAAAAACGTTATATTATTATATTAAGAGTAATATCGATCACAGCTAATTTGGTTGTGAGGAAAT
>JAMZAV010012192.1:0-20683 GCA_024449915.1 Sweltsa coloradensis
CATACATCTACCGTCAGTATTATGACCATCATTGACCATATATGTCAAAATCTAAAAGTCGTTATCATACTTCAGAATATGACAATTGAATATGCTACAATTGGATTCATAAATATCTGGGCAGTTTTTTTTAATTATCCCAGAACTAACTTTGACTGACTTATATCCCTTCAACAATAAACGATTCAGTTAGAATAATAAGTTGACACTTATACTCAATCGATCGTTATTTGTGGGGTTTCAATCAATAGGGTTACCGATTTGCCAAGCCCTATTGAGGATCTCCCCCGGAAAAAAGTTACCCCATCTAAGGTCGTGAGTTTGACGTACTGATGGGGCTGTTAACCCTAACATGGGTTAATCTAATGACGACCGGCAAATCAATGAATCATATTATATTATCACCATATATAAGTGTATGTTATTACCAATCAAATATTGGATTGGATTCAAAAAAGATAATAATTGAGTAGGTTTGAATTGGATTTAATTGAAGTTGATTTAATTTAATTTCAATAAATTGAATAAGTAGTAAAGTCAATTAAATTAATTGAAATCAAATTTTAAACGAAAGTTTAAAAGTAAATAATAAAAATAATAATACTAATAATATGATGATGAATAATAACGAGATAAAACAATGAGATAATGAAAATAACACACAACAATAGCCACTCAACAATTGTCCTTGTTGAACTGTTATCCTCAGAATAAGCGTTGAATAAAAAAGCGTGTTTTGTTCTGATTCGTTTGTATTCTCACAAAATAACATTTGAAGCCAGCTTTGCTCCAGCAGCAAACTGATTTCAATCTGTGCGCGTAATTCGGGTTGAGGTAGTTACAGATACATTTGCAACAAGCGTTGACTGAGCTAAAGTGACCACAAATGGGCTAGTGCGGGATACACACGCTAGATAGGGCCACCTAGTAGCGGGTGCATCCAGTTCAAGCGCGCAGGCTGCGAATGGGAGAAATTCCTCTACATTATAAACCCAAAGCCGTGGGTGAGCTTAAAAGTTAAAACTGTAGGAAAGTTTGCACTTCTGTTTTCACACATGTTGTAACTAACTAATTTATAGGATTTTTTTCTATCTACCTTTAAGCTACTTGAAGCCCTGTTAGTAATTATTTTTAAATTATTATTGTAGATTCCTAGAAATGAAATAAATGTTTAGTTTATGTCTATCCTGATGTTTTTAATTCTTGCTAAAAGATATTAGTTACTATTTCTTTGCCTCATTTAAAATAACAATTTTCAATTTTCAATTGTTCCTAATTTAGCATGAAGACTTCCAAGCTTGAGCTTTTTCTAGTTGAGAAGATTCCATTCAAACAAAAAGTCACTACTTATCAAATTTGTTCACCGATTTGAACTGTTATTGACATTGCTAATTTTTAAAGAAAAATACATCTGGTTAGATCATTCAAATTTTATGGGGCCCATGATAAACATGATATAAATATAATTGATTGTTATTTGTAAGGTTAGAATTCCTTCCCAAGGTTTTCTCCAGTCAGTGCATCTCATCTGATGACACCGTTGCCAGCATTGAGGATTGCCGTCTATGGTCCAACATCGTACGTCGCTTCTTATGACATCGCTTCATAGTCTCTTTGCCGTGGATGCATTATTGGATGGTAGGTCTACTCAGTACCTACTTAAGCTATAAAGTAAGCATTCTTGTAAATATAGCTACATTATTATGTTTTAGCATGGCTCTTTTCCCTGCCTGTAGCAAATTCTTACCTGCCTGTTAACCGTCTTAATAAGAGCATGATTATAAATTTGAGATGTAACGCTACAGTTCAATATCAATCGCCACCTCTGAACAATCGGGAACAATAACCAAAATTATATTAACGGGGGTTTACTTCATTTTTCATTTCAGTCTGATTGATTGATTGAATATTGCTTAACGTCTCATATTTATGCACTTTGACTAATCGAGACGATGAGTGGTGATAAATGAGGATGAAGTATGAACAGAAGGGAGGAGGGGAAACCCGGTACCGGCACGTAGCCTACTCCTTTCGAAAAGTACCAAGGGGACCAACGGCTTAACGTCCCATCCGAAAGGACGGTGTAACTTTGACAGTCATGTAGGTTCCTCCACTAACCCGGACTGCCGAGCAGACGTCGAGGAGAACGAAGCCGTTACACTAGCTTTCGAACCCTCCATCTGCTCTAACCAGCGGTATACGTGAGTTTCAGTCTGATTGATAGAAGTATGACACTTGAGGGGTCTTTATTTCAAATGGCTGGCAAAAGTATTGTGGCTCGTTGGTCTTGTTGTTAGCGTATCTGCTTCCAATGCAGAAGGTCCAGGGTTCGATTCCTGCTAAATTCAGTAGTTTTTGAACTTCTGATTTGGACTTGAGTCCATCAGTTCTTGTCTTAGGAGATTGTAAATGGTGACTTTGGAGCCGTCCTAGCAACGAAGCACATAATAAATTCAGAGTTGTTCTGAATCGGCCTTGTTGATTCTGGCGTTGATTCGCGGGTGTTCGCACTGTCCATACCACTGATTGCTATATTTCCTATTAAAAATATCGATCTTTGGTTGGTTATCGATTGCGTCGGGGCCTACAGGGTTGGCTTGGTCGCTTTGATTTAAAGTCCTCCACTGAAAATCAGTTATATAACTGAGTGGATAGACTCTAAATACAATTTAAAAATTTATTTTATTTATTTATTTATTTATTATAATCTTCAACCTTTTTGTTAGGGTTTGCATCCATAGCTAAAAACTTACTACTGGAACAAGTTTTTAAAAGTTCGAGTCCCAATTTGATTTATGTGCAAACCTCAGGTTCTGTTAAATATGAAATTCCTTACTAAGATTATGGACCAAATTTATCAAATTCTTCACATGGAATGTGAAGTTGAGCTGAATTTTCTTCAACCTATTTCAAAATGTCACAAGAGCAAGTTCTTTAATGTCTTATCTACTGATCCTTGTTGGTGTTCCAGATCTCTGTAGGCGTTGAAAATACTGAACTACCGGTATCAAGGCCATCACGTTGGGTTACCTTCATCTCATGCGATGAAGTTCTGCATCGTGCTCAACTTCTACATCACCTACAAAACTTTGCTGCACCACGTCCACAAACCTGAACACTGCTGCTCACAAACTCCGGCATTGAGTTCATGAACTCCGACATCACATAAAGTAAGAATAATCTTGGTTTGTTACACTTACACTCGAATCGATTACAATATCATTCTGCTGCAACGTGGATTAAGTCGTAAATAATCATTCATTTCTTTCAATGTGTCCTCTAAATTTAACATTCATATTTCCCTTTTATACAAAACACTTGTAACCACATACTTTGTGGTATGTATTCATATTTTATAGCAAAGTCGGAACTTGGAAGGAGTTCATGCAAACAATGTGCAAGATTTCAACCATTTCAAATTACGTACAGTTCAAAGATACACTGAAACTTCGGTAAAAATTTAGTACGGAAAACGTTGTTCCAGTAGACCCAGGAACAAAATATTGTAATTCGTTTCTAGGGAATAGGGATCCTTGACTTAAATTGAAGCTGACGCTACCGAGCTATCGTCGTTTTAAACTAGCAAAATGTCAACTGAGCTGCTTATTATTTGGTGTTCTTCCTAAACTGCATTGAATATTGCATAAAAATTCAATTCAAAATGAGATGTGCCCTTTTTCAATAGAAAGGAAGATGTAAAAAGTACATTCATTATTAATTATACAAATTTTATGCAAATTAATCTGGAAATTGAAAAATCTCAGTGGGGTAGCTAGCCCCGGTCTCCCAATTGAGCCAGCAGCAGAGCAGCCGAGCCCAAACCCAAATAAAAGTGCTACCCGCACATCCCTACCTAATTTTAATTGTAAATTTAAAAAAAATACTTTTTATCTATTCAGTTCTCACTATTTCTGCAGATAAGGCTCCTTTATTTTGAGGGTAGGCCTACATCATTCTATTTTTAATTTTATATTCTGGTTTAGATTCAATAGGCCTACATTAGTATAATCTTTCGACTACTATACACTACTCAAAATAAAACAAAGATTACAATATTTCAAAGGTAAATCAACCTCCTTCATCAGGTTTTTAATGACAATTGTCATTAATCTTTATTTTATTTTGAGTAGTGTATATATATATAATTATATATAATCCTAAAAATCATGATCTTAAACCTGACCTACTCTACAATTGTTTCATCATTATAATATTAGTATAATCCTTCCAAAAGTAGTATAGCTATAGATTGCTTTGACAAGTGCCATGTGACACAAGTTACAAGTACACGATTTTTGAATGAACACGTACTAGTTGGTTGTGTGTAGTAAGTGTACCGGTAGCAAAGATTTTAATTTATTGTTCTATGTTCCAGGTCTGTACCATTCAATCTACTAACGAGCTCTCTACACGTCCAGCCATCTTCAATTGCTGTGAGCAACGGGGCTTCAGAGACTCTTGAATCGGTTGAAGCTTCAAGCCCGTACGGAGTCATTCATATCTTGGACCGTCTGATCAGACAAGACATCGCCTACCAACTTCTCTACGTTGCTACTGGTAACTTCCTGCTGCGGCACGGGATATAGGGTTGCCTTTGCCATACATGGAACAACAGTATGCATTGAAGTTCGACATTCATATTAAGTACGTTGATATATATAGCCTATTCCATTATTAAGGTTGGTAGGAGTAGCAGGAAGCAAACTGATTCACATATCATTTAGATTTTTAAAAATATATGACTTCTTTTGCATTTAATGTAGGTTGAAGTGTGATCACTATGAGAAATATTTATTTGGTTTCATTTGCAACTTATTGACTCAGTGTCCCCGCTTCCAATGCAGATGGTTTGGGTTCAATTCCCACTCCAGGCAGAAGTTTTATATCTTAAGATGGAGTGAGTCTGTAATGAAACAAGATCTTTCGAACAGATTTGAATGTGCAGATACCACAAGCAAGTAAGTCGAACGAGTTCATTCAAACGGCAAAGTTACCACCAACACGGCTAAAATACTATCGTAATTGTTAAATACACAGTTCACCCAACATGATAAAGTAACAACAATCAACAATGCCTCTCATTGGTATATTGTTTACAGCGTGCCAAGGGATATGGGGCCCCCGCACAAGTATACACCACGAGTCAACTCGTAACGTTGAAGACTGCGAACCTCTCACCGTAGTATCTCAACCTTCCTCAACACTTGATGCTTGAACTTCAAGATGAAGCATGAAATGTGGTGCACGCTCTCGCTGCGAACAAGGTATGACACTTTTGGTTATGATGTTTGATAACTTTGTGACTTGTTGGTATGGTGGTCAGCAGTGGCGGCTCGTGGGGTTTAAAATAGGCAGGGCACAATATATTTGAATGGACTTGCGTGGGCTACAAGGGGTCTTTGGCGAAGCCCAAGGCGCCGGAGGCGAATTTTTTTTGGCGTATATTTAGCTCCAAGGCAGCCTTTACAGTGATTTGAGCAAAGGAGAACTATACACATAACACTAAAATATTTCACACACAGGTCTGGTCTAGGTGGACCTAATGTCTTAGCTAAAAGTCGGTCTTCGTAACTTAAATGTTTATATTTTAAATAACTCACCTCATTCATTTTCTGGTAATACTGTTCACTGGTCACAACCTCTAAGCTAAAACCACAGATATAAACCACACATATAAACGCTGCCAAAGATAACACAACAACCCGCACCCGTACTGTGCAACGTAGCGCGTAACGTCTCCTTACAACAGCTTTGGGCGTACTAAAATCTTGCCCATTCTGCCGGAGTTCCAACGCTTATTGCGAAGCAAAGATTCGGCTATTTTCAACTAAAACTGACTGCGCAGGCGCAACTTGGTCGAGCCCGTAGTACGCTCACTCGAGAGTCGAGACATGCTCGCACAAAGCAGATGGCTGACGTTCGGGGGTACACAAAGACGGTTCGCTGTTTCCTTACCGCGCGGGCGTTCACTTTAATGTGCATATTGAAAATACAAACTATTCAATTTTATGTAAATGTGTACCACGACGTCTACAACTTGCGTATGTGAGTGATTGTTGGCGTGAAGAGTAGGAGGGCCACATGCCCCAGTGCCCTTATGGTAGAGCCGCCTCTGGTGGTCAGTGATCCTTTTTCCAATGCAGATGGTCCTGGGTTCGATTCCCACTTCTAGCAGAAATTGTCATCTTCCAAGAAGGACTTTAATCCATGTCTAGCATTGTTAGTACCGTGTCATCTGCAGGTGAATTGTATTTTGGGATTGAAACAATCTAATATGCTAAATTTTACAATCAAAGACTGCTTAAACGTAGGTTTGAAATTTACCTTTAAGAGGATGGGATAGTCGCGAAATTAAAACCACGCGAAATGACAGTTTTTTCGTGATATCTCAAGAACGATGCAAAATATCTAAAAACTGATTCTAGACCGAATTGTTGTTTTGTTAGAACAATATAATGCAAGAAAAAATGTTCAAATATAATAATTGGTGCGGTTTGTGTTTAAGATATGCATTTAATTAATTAAAATTCCAATAAAAAACTTAATTACCATCACATTACAAGATTTTTTCTTTCATTATATTGTTCTAACAAAACCACAGTTAGTTCTAGAATCAGTTTTTAAATATTTTTCATTGTTCTCGAGATATCACAAAAAACCTGTAATTTCGCGTTGTCTTAATTTCGCGACTATCCCATCCTCTTAATCACGCTCTTCAACGTGTGACTGTTGCCGGTGGTCACAAGTTTAACGTCTCTGTCTTATACAGTGTGTTTCCTCGCATGATTACAGATCTGTCTCGGCAAGAGCGAAGAATGTGAGCAAAGAAAGTCACCGGTAGCCGCCCGCGTGAACTGCCGAGTCCTGGCCCAGGTTTTATCCGAGTTTTCCCTCGGGCCGTCAAGACGAATGTCGGGAACTGTCGCAGTCCTCGGACAATCTCGCAACCAGCGGCCGCTATCGACGTACGCACACCACCCACCGCCAAGATACGTCTATGTAACTCTAAATCAAAATATAAACCATATCAACTGATAACTAACTCTTTTTGATCTTAAAGCAGGACCTGTCTGCAATTTAACCTTGTACCAGTCAGAATACTAAGTATGTATTATAGGTGGGACCAGATAAGCTGTCGCACGTCAAGGTCAAGCGAGAGCACGGACGCCAACGTTGACAATTTACACACAATGGGCATTAGGTAGGGCCTACCGTATTTGGTCATGTTATCGTGATATGTTATCACATATATCAACATTTTATAAGCTGTGAATAAAGTAGTTCGTCCCACAGTGTCAGTATTTGGATGAGCGAAGCGAAGATTCCATTTCACTACACTGGAGAAAAAAATCCGGAATGTATTTTTTTTTTTTTTTTTTTTTTTTTTTTTGTATTTTTGTGTGTCTGTGAACACGATTCCGGCTAAACCAATACTCCAATTGCGATGAAATTTTATGGAGGTCTATGAAATCTCTGAACGAAGAACTGCACGGGGGGAAAAATCGATTGAAAAATTATTTCTCATGAAAATCGCAATTTTACGATTTTTTTCGATTTTTAACAAAATTCTTTGATTTATAACACCTGCATGCTTTGTCCGATTGTAATAATTTTTTCACACAACCTTTATTTTATGAAATTGATATATTCATGTGAATTTTGAGCGTTATCGAAAGATAAATTTCTGTAAAAAATCGCAATTTTTGGAATTTTTTTGATGTTCAAATTTCTTTGGCTTATAGCACCTACATGCTTTATCCGATCGTAATGATTTTTTCACAGAACCTTAATTTCATGAATTTATATATTCGTGTGAAATTTGAGCGCAATCGAAAAATTATTTGTTATAAAAATCGAAATTTTCTGATTTTTTTCTTTTTTTAAATTACGAATAATTAAAAAAAATTAAAATTAAAGTTTATTTTTTATTTAATTTAAATTAATTTTAAAAAAATCAACTAAGTAATGATTTTTTTCATAGTACAACAGAAATCCGCATAACACTTAACAACTCAATGCACAATTACGCTCATCCAACACGCGGCGGGACTTAAGCGTTTTCCTAGTTAGCGAAATAATGATTTTAATAATCTAGATTTTTGCCATGTTGGTAATGGTGTGTCCAAAGTTTCAGCTGTTTATAATGCCAACCTCGCCAGATGGATGTCAATGTTTAGGAGCATCAAATGTCTTGATTTTAATATTCATACACTTCATAAATCTAATTTTTAGGATATATTGGGCAGGCCTTGGCTTAAAATTAGTTCGTGTTTTTCTTCCGAAAGCAGTTTTAGAGACAGTTATTTTATTTACTTTTTGCCGATCCTGTGGCCATAGTGCGTGGACGACAGTGCTGCGATCCCTCGGCGAGCGACAGCTTATCTGGTCCACACTATACCTATTGTTTCCATTTAAAAATCTTCCATATTTAAGTCTGGTTTTATGTCGCCCACTAAAAATCAGTTATATATGATTATTGATTAGGGTAGACTCTAAATACAAATTTATTTATTTTATTTATGTATCGAATACCTTAGCTTTGCTATTCATGATGACCTGCCTGAAAAATTGGGCAACATTTCCGAAGTACACTAACATTCCGCTGTGCAGCCAGAGTCACTAGCTACTTTCTAGGGTCTAGATTACATTTGGCAGATTTTGATTTAGATATTGCTTTATTCAATCTAGTATACCGTATTTTCTCGATTGCAAGCCGACCCCTGATTAAAAGTTCATCTAACAAAAAAGTGTAGCATTTAAATACTCATAAGTTTGCTATCGATGCCAAGCCAGGGTGCCATTTTGAACTGCAAAAATGTGTCAAAAAAGGTAGGCTTGCAATCTGATAAATACGGTATATTGAAGTTTGTTGAGTGAATTTCTTTATTATAATTGTTCTTGCATTCCTCTGGGATAGAATCACCACCAAAATCGTATTGTCATTACCTGCCATGTTAGAACATGTGGGTGGTAGATTGTAATATGAAAGCCAAGCTATCCTGCTCATAGATATTGAACCCCTATTGTAGGCTAGATTAGCAGTCGGTGGTCCACTTCTGTAACAATTAGAAGCCATCTTGAAATTCCAGTTCACATGTTAATCAAATAGGAGCAATTTGTAGCCTAAATAGTTCTCCTTAAGATTGCCGCCAGGTTGACAGGTAAGCATACTAGCCTTTTAACACCAAATGATTACTAAATTCCCTTATGCAATAACTTCGCATTGTTTCTGTTTGTTCAATACCATGCTGCACATGCTAAAACCATATCAAACAATCCAGTAAAATACTTTATTGCATTAAAAAATCATCAATTAAAACGCCAAATCGCCATCTTGAAATGGGCCGATTGACTCTTCAATTTGCTACGCTCGCGCCTGTGCGGAGGTATTGGAGACTGCTAATCTAGCCTACTATAGGTGTTAATATCTATGGATCATGCTATTGTTTATTGGCTTGCCTGGTTGAGATGGGCAATTAATGTCTTGAGGCTGTGCCGTAAGGCGACCTGCGCGACCTATTCATCCTCGACTGGGGATTGGTTATTTTCATTGTTTCACTCAACGTCTGATTGTTCACTGCCTAGGCTACGAAAGGTGTGTGCTTCTAAAGGCCGCTTTAATGAAAATTGTGATATCCTTATAATATTCATAAAAAACACCCTTTTGACTAATAAATATGATGATTTATTTTTGTGTCAATAGTGAAACAAGAACATTCGGATCGAAATAATTCCAATGATTCAATTTTAATTTGTAATTAACGCGAGCATTTCCTCAAAGTACTGCACGACCGATAAAATCTGGCTTCTTGTCTCGACACAACAATGAAACAACTACGCATCGCATCTTCCTTGCAAATCTGATCATCATTGGTGCAAATGTGTTACTTAAATTTCATTGTCGCATACTGGTCGTTCTGGTCGCCTTTGCGGAACACAACCTTGAAAGTAGCAGCATATGACCTCTGCCCTGCAAGCAGAAGACCTAGGTTCAATCCTCTTTCAGGACTAGGGTTGCCATAATTTAAACTGAAGTTAGAGGGACAAATCTTTCCAGGCAAAATCAGCATGGGGGTTTGGAACAATAGCGCCGCAAGAAAAATAGTTTAAAACTAGCCTTATAGTGTGTTTCAGAAAAAACACCCGACTGAATGAAAGAAAGTATTGTAGTTTTCTGTTTTTGTATTGCAAAAATCAGAAAACCACCAGAAATTCATTGGGATCAAAAACAAAAAAGTTTCTACCAAGCGTGTCCCGCTTCAATTTTTTTAACTGTCTGAAGATAATGATTTGAATATTAAATAATCTCAGTTTAAGGTTCATGCCAATAGAGCAGTATTATATTTGGTTTTGCAACAATCATCTACACACATCTTCTACAACTGCGATTAATGATTCATTTCGATCATAAATAATGCAATCGAAGAATCCAATAAATAAAATAAATTGTATTTAGAGTCTATCCACTCAGTTATATAACTGATTTTCAGTGGAGGACTTTAAATCAAAGCGACCAAGCCAACCCTGTAGGCCCCGACGCAATCGACGAGTGAGCGATAACCAACCAAAGATCGACATTTTTAATAGGAAATATAGCAATCAGTGGTATGGACAGTGCGAACACACGCGGATCAACGCCAGAATCAACAAGGCCGATTCAGAACAACTCTGAATTTCAATTTATTATGTAATTCGTTGCTAGGACGGCTCCAAAGTCACCGTTTACAAACTCCTAAGACATGAACTGATAGACTTAAGTCCAAATCAGAAGTTAAAAATCTACTGACTTTTGAGGGAATCGAAACCTGGATCTTCTGCATTGGAAGCAGATACGCTAACCACAAGACCAACGAGCCACACTCTCTCGGTATCGCGGCCGGGATCAAATCCCGGTCTCGTGCTTGCCAAGCAGACGTCAAGTTCAGTTCAGTTCAGTTCAATTTTAATTGATACATCAGGTACATTACATATCAGTACATTATATATAGCTGGCAGGAGTGTTTCACAATCAACAAAATTGAGAAATGGCTCGGGATAGTTAGGCTATTTATTTATATTACTGGTATTTATTTATATTGAGTGGCTCGTTGGTCTTGTGGTTAGCGTAGGCCTATCTGCTTCCAATGCAGAAGGTCCAGGGTTCGATTCCCGCCAAAGTCAGAAGTTTTTTAACTTCTGATTTGGACTTAAGTCCACCAGTTCTTGTCTTAGGAGTTTGTAAACGGTGACTTTGGAGCCGTCCTAGCAACGAAGCACATAATAAATTCAGAGTTGTTCTGAATCGGCCTTGTTGATTCTGGCGCTGATCCGCGGGTGATCGCACTGTCCATACCACTGATTGCTATATTTCCTATTAAAAATATTGATCTTTGGTTGGTTATCGCTCGCTCGTCGATTGCGTCGGGGCCTACGTGGTTTGCTTAGTCGCTTTGATTTACTGTCCCCCACTGAAAATCAGTTATGTAACTGAGTGGGTAGACTCTAAATACAATTTATTTATTTATTATTTATTTATTATTATCAATTCATCTTCTTTCATTTTCTTTTAATAGCAAAAACATTGCTATATAGCATTCTAAATGATCCAGCCCCCTACAAGCGTCGTCCAATGGTTGGATATAGGCCTACAGGTAGGTAATTGCTACGCTGATCGTCCTACGTCGGCAGATCAACCAGCGGCTTCTCGGCTATCGCAGAGATGCATGGACAGGTATGTTCTGGTTAGTCCAACATAGGTCGCACCAGGTCGTGCTAGACTGGCGAGTGGAAGGTTTGACCACTTAAAAGTCGGTCACACCACTTGGGTTTAAGCACCTTTATGGTTAACAGGTTCATCAGAGCCAATTTTAGTTTTGGGCCAGTTTGCTACAATTGCCTAGTTGGAGAATTTTCAGAACTGCCCTGGTTGGATTTTTTTTGTACGGTACTGATCATGTGCACATTTGTAGTAGGGTAGTAGTACTTAGTAGTAATTATTTATTTTAGCACTTGGCTATTTTACATATTAATAGGCCTAGGCCTACATGTTATAACAATACAATTTATAATAATACAATTTAATTTATATTATTTATCCACACAAATTAATTATACATAGATACAAGCGTTTAAAAATAGCCCAATGCTCTTCTTATGGGGACATTCTCTTCTAATGCACCGAACTCGCTTCCCGCGTTAAGACTTGTTTATTGAAATTCTAGATGATGATTGGTGATACTGATAGATAAGGGTGAACAACCACTACAAAAACAGATAGCCCCTACCTTAAGCAGGATTCGAGCCTGCGTCCTCCAAGTGTCCTACTCTTTGGACAAGCGCCCCAACCGTATGAGCCACTGCATTGCATCTTTGGGTTTCTAATTCTACTAGCCTACACTAGAAACCCAAAGGGTTGCAAGCTAGAGATCAGTTTCTAGTCATGAGACTAGCTAATGCAGTAGCGCTAGGCATATCAATCATAAACACTTATATTATATAAGCTTTATGTAGGCCTAAGTGTTTGTGTTCCCATCCCATATTGTGAAAATATGAACCTGTAAATTGGCTATTTGTGCCACAAAGTTACAAGTAGGCCTAGTCAACAACTTGGGCCTAGCATCTATAACACTCTAGGCAGGCATATCGTACCTAGGGCATAGGCCTACTCTCTTTCCACGAAGGGCCTATATATTGAAACACTGGCCATTTGGAAGCTAAACTGGTACCGGTACCTAGCCTACAACGATACGAACATCACAAATAAAAGTTACAAAACCCATAAAACTGTACTACTATTATCACAGCTAGCCCAACTGTCGATCGTCCGACAACAGCTGATGTTATTTTGTAAACAAACAAAAACCACAAAAACTAGTTTTCACAGCCTTTTGAAGTTTATGGGTCAACTTTTTTGACAGTAGATTGAAAACAAAAGTATTGCCAACTGATTTTTTTGTTCTCAATTCTGTTTATTGAATAAAAATAACATAATCAATTATTATCTATGCTTTTATAAGCTTAGGGGTGAGTTTATTTATATACTTAATTTTTTAATCTTCATGATAAGTAAAGTGTGCATACTAAAAGTTATTTCACAACTTTCAAATTACATTTTTTTAAAGGCCTATTTTCCGATAAAGATGACTGTACATTTTTGCAACAACACTGCTTCTCTAGCAAAGATAACCTAGCCACTTCCGTGTTTTAAGACTCTGGCATTGCTTCTGGAATGATTTAATAATATTGTACAGCGACACATCGTTACCTGGGCTGCGATTTTCTTCAAGTAGGTACAATCTTGTATTTGAACACGAGAATGTCGTCAAGTTGTAAGTTAATATTCAAACGTCCCGACCTACCCTAGGCTAGAGAACCTCCCTAGGCAGCCGAGGCATAAAACATAACCTCACTCTTTGAGTTGCCTCTGAGAAAGATTTATGTCTAGGCCTAGCATAGCTAGGCATTCCAAAATGTCTATGGATCTTAAAGCCTAAAGGGTCCTAATTGAGGTAATTATGCCGTATAGCGCCTCACCCAAAAGTAGGTTAGCCCTAGGTGTTATTTCGGTGAGGTGCTAGGGTATTGTATTGTATTGTATTTCTTCATTTCTGGCTCATTCTAGCCATTTCGTTACATCTTACATCACATTTATAGCATACAACTACTACACAACATCAATTACAACAAACAACTTGAAAACACTTTAAAAATTAAAATTACACTATCATACTAGGATTTTACATAATATTTATTTAGACCTACTACTCAGCTACCTAACAATGCATACTTCATTTTCCCATATGTTCAACCTGCTTAGCACTACTTTATTAATACTTAGGCCTTTCTAAAATCCTTTCTTACCTTACATTATTCTATAAATCTTGTAATTTAATCCATTTTTTACATTTACTTTTAAACATGCCCAAACTATTTATTTCTTTTATTTCCCTGGGTAACATATCGAATTCCTTTACACCATTGTTAAAGACTGAGCCTAGCCATTTTTTACTTTTACAATTTGACCTCCATGATTTTCCTTCTTCTGCTCCCCTAGTATTTACATTATGTACCTTACTCACATCAGTCATCTTGTCCTCCATGTAATTTGGCATCATTCCTTTTTTAACTTTATATGAAAACTAATACTAACAATAATATATTTTCCTTCACACTCAACCATTCCAAAGTATTAAGCATACTCTTTATAGGTGTTTCCCTTCCACATCTAATGATACATCTCATAGCCTTATTCTGCAACACCTGTAACCTTTCAACATCATTTTTATAAACTTGGTACAATATAGTAGCACCAAATTCAAAATGCGGCTTAATTATGCTCTTATAAACCATATTTCTCGTCCAACTTGAAAGTTTGCCCCCTATTCTTCTCATATAACCTATTTTTTTAACTAGTATGTAATTTACATGCACCTTAAAATCTAGTTTATCATCTACCGGTATTAATATACCTAAATATTTAGCCTCTAGGCTAGGCTAGGCCTAGGCCCTACAACATTTTTACCCTAATTGATAACAATTTCGTAATCCTACGGTTAACCACAGCATGCTAATGTCTAGCTGAAAATACATCTTTGAATTAGCTAGGGCATAATAGGTTTCAGGCATGATGGTCAGTTCACATAAAGTCGTAGTCGTAGTCCTAGGGGCTAGTCCTAGTCGTAAGAAGCAGATGAAACATATGAAACACATGTTATTGTCCACACACGGTCACAAGGTTTAGTTTTATGGTTTAGTCGCAGTCGTTGTCATAACAAAGCTGAAAATGTTCATCTCTCTTATGACTAAACAACAAATTCTTACGACTAGCGAATCAGAGATCGAAACATCACTTGCAACAAAGCAAACAACAAAACAACAAACCATGACGACTACTAAACCTTACGACTAGGAAAACGCTCAGTTGGACGCGTTGTTGAGCGAGCACCGGTACGTGCAACATGACCCGAGTACGACATTCCCATAAGTCCCACCACACAGTGTAGGCCTAACTGGATATTGACATTGTACACTATATACAATTCCAACATCTTTGCATTGTACTAATTCACGTCATGCCTTCTAAAGTGTGTCTTTGTATCTTCACTGCCTCCTTCATTTTTTAACATCATTTTTCGAATTATGATTACCAATAAGTCTTTAAGTTATTGACTGATTTAGCTGAAAATTTGGAAAATAGGAGAGAATGTTGTACTTATTGACCCTGCAAAATTTCATAACGATCGGAACATTTTTATTTTTTTATTTTTTTATTTTATTTTTTATTTTTTATAACCAACGATCGGATTTTGTTCAAAAACTATACAGCAACCCGCCTAGGTGGTATGTACATGTGTGCAAAATTTCAGGTCAATCAGAGAAACGGTGCGACCTGTATCGAAGCAGTAACAGAAAAAAACAAAAACAGACATTCGAGCCATAAGAGTCAAGTGGAGACGCTCGCTTCGCTCGCTCAACTAGGACTAAACCATACGACTACGACTAAACCTTACGACTAAATATATGAACTGGGCATAAGGAACACCTTCGGTTGGGGGGGGGGGGTCCAAAAGCTTTTTACAATGTTTTGTAGGGAATCGTAGGTTAGGGGGAGGGGGAGGGGCGCGAAGCGCGTATGTTTTATTTTTTGTAGGGCCTAGTACCTATTTAAAAATTTCATGAAATTATTTATTTTGAAATATTTCTTGAAATAATTCATGAAATATTTCAATGATCAAAAAAGTTGTAATTTGTACCTCAGTTGCCATAGTTAATCGAACAATGACTAGTAAATGGAGGCTAATTTAAGGTTGGCCTACTTTTACAGTAATGTCTAGGAGTCAAAATTCTACCTACTAAACTAAAAAAACACATTATGGTGGGCTATGGCATAAAAAAATTGCTTATATAGGTATTGCAAATTCAACAAGTATTTTGTGTGTCCAGAATTGAGAAGACTTAAAACTCTGGAGCATACCGGAAGCATGTAATGTTAATTTCAAGTGCATACATATAAATATTTAAATAAAAACTTAGTTTGAAATTATTTGAAATATTTCAACCAAAATGGCTTGAAATTATTTGAAATATTTCAACCAAAATGGCTTGAAATATTTCACTTTGAAACATTTCAAATGAATTATTTCAATTGAAATATTTCAAACTTTGATCACTAGTAGGGCCTACTTAGTATTATATTTCATTTAACACCAACGCGCTTCACGCAAAACATTGCAAAAAGCATTTGAACCCCTCCAACTGAATGAGTTCCGGCCTATAGGGCTTGGTTAGCCTAAGCCTGAAATAAAGCTAAGCCTAGGGGGATTGGACTTTGAGACCAAGGAGGGATATTTAATACACTAGGCCGCTTTTTCCAGTCGTGTTGATGGATGAGCTTTTTTTGGAATATTTCTGTCCATTAATTACGTTTTTAAGTGGAATCTCATTACTTTTTTCTATACGTAGGCCTACTTGATCATCATCATCATTATCCATTGCCGTTTCCTACTTCTGGCAGGGTCAGCTTGGGTTTCGCAACCAAATTCTTCCACTTCTTTCTATTCTCCCACAATCGTGTCTCTGCTACATCCTCCCAGCTCTCTCCTCTATTATGTAGGTCTCTTGCTATGGTCTCCTTCCATCTCTTCCTTGATCTCCCCCTTCTTCTTCCTCCTTCAATCCTTTTCTCATACATTCTCCTGGGCATCCTTTCTTCCGTCATTCGTTTCATATGCCCAAACCATCTCAGCCGTGTTCCCGTTGCCATTATTTCACTTCCTAGGTATCACCTCAGCCGTGTTCCCGTTTGCCATTATTTCACTTCCTAGGTAGGCCTATCCAAAACTCTCCACCACTTCCAGGATTTCTTCTCCAATCTTGATCTCTGCATGATAGTTCCTTACGTCTCCTTCTCATGGCATAGTAACAACCTTGCTCCTGCTCACGCTTATCTTCATGCCGGCCTCTCCAATGTGCCTCTTCCATAGGTCTGTGTATCTCTGGAGTACCCACCTCTCCATATTCCGACCATGCCACGAAATCAGCGGCAAACAGCATAACCTCTACCTCCTCCGTTTCCTCCATTTTTACTTTGTTGTGGATGTCATCCATCACTAAATATAAATAGCAGTGGAGTGGTGATATGACAGCACACTTCCCTGCCTCAGCCCTTGTGTTATTTGGAACCACCTTGACAGTCCAAACTGTGTTTTTACACAACTTTCACATACTGTGTAGGCCTACATACTTCTAACCCTGTCTATCAGTCCTTTATCCACTCCCTTTCTTTCCAAGCTTTCCCACACTACATTCCTTGGCACACTGTCATATGCCTTCTCAATGTCTAGGAAGACCATACTCATTCTTTTACCCAGCTCCCAACTTTTTCCATGTAGGGCCTACTTGATATTACTTGTTAATTATAGGTCTACACCTGTAGTTACAAGGCTTATATTAAAACTTTTATTTCTATGAATTTTGACCAACTTTTTCAACTTTTCTTTTTAAAAGGCACTACCTAGCCTACATCACCATAATACTTTGGCTATGTCGATGTAAAATATGAATGTTGTAGCCCCACCCGTTCGGTCAGAATCGGCCCAAATGTCACAAAAATATCGTATTAAAAACCGGGAAAAAATCATAAAAGCACGATTAGGCCTACTATGAGAAATATTTCTTCAAATGTCTTTAAAATCATAGGCTAACATATTATAGCCTAAGTTCAGTGATTTTAAACGTTCCCATAAAGAAGATCGGAGTACCCGTTTGACAAATATCTGGAAAATATCTCATTAAAAATTGAAAATAATCGTTAAAGTATGATAATCATAAGAAATATTTGATCGATTATACCCAAAAACGTGGCAGGTCTGAGTTCAGAGATTTCAAAGGTCCCCTCCAATTTTCATCAAGATCGCATATATGCCGTTTGTCCGGTAGAGAGCGAACAAACAGACAAAAACTAACAAAAATAAAACACCCAAGCTATTTTTCTTGGGGTAACGTAGGTACCCTTTAACCAGTTCAGTGGCTATGACGAGTTATCTCGTCACAACAGGTTTGTCCCCGCAGCGCTCTGGACGTAATATTACGTCATGGGCATTTTGAAACGCTCCAACAGTGGCCGTGACGAGCTATGTTTGAGTTTAAATATTCCCGCTGGCTTTGAAATCTCCGTGTTAGTTTATTGGCTCACTGGCTACATGTGAATATATTTTTTCATTGGTTGGCTGAAGAAACTCCACCTTTTTAGGGCGGAGTTTTGGGATAGGTGTGTTACACGATGCAGTCAACATCTCGTTAGCGTGTTCTTTGATGTTTATTGATATTGACGGTATTATTGATCGTTTGTAGCGAGAATTATTTCAGTGATAGTGAAGGTGAATTTGACAGTAGGGGAGAGGGGGGCTAGTGTGTACAGGGGGTTAGTGTGGACACTTTAAATATCCCGCCAATGAAGGAAGTATAAATTCTGAAAAAAATCTCAGTGGTTGGCTACACTGTTACCTTCATTCACATGTAATTTGGTGTTGCTGAGTTCAACAGGTTTCAAGATATCTGCATGGCTTCTGTTTGCTCCATTGCTGGTAAGGTTTTGTGGACATGGGACATTTGTGAATTTAGATACTTAACCTTATAATTCAAATCAATGTTATGTTGCATAATGTGCCTTATTATATGGCCTACAGTTCAGACTATAAAGGTTTTTGAAAATATTCTAGTTCTATTAAATTATGACAATGTTAGCAAAAATGGCGGCATGGGGCTACTGTGGACAGTGTCCACACTAACCAAATTGCAGTAGCAGCTTCAAAGAAAGGGCAGGGAGAAAATAAATGCAAGGAAAAGAAAATAATGAAAAAGAAAAACACCTTGGAGGTTGCAAAACGACTGTTTCGTGAAGAAATGTCTGATTCTGATTCCGATGCTGGAATCGTATTGGGGTCATCTGACGAAGAAATCCTGTGTGATGAAGAGGTCCCTGAACCAAAACTTTTGTGTGACGACGTTCACATTCAAGTGAATGATTTCATATTGGTTAAATTTTCAAAAAAGTCCCATGAAGTCTTCTATTTAGGTCGCGTCGATGTTGCCTACGGCACGGGGAAAGACTTTGATGTTCAATTTTTAAGACGGAAAGACTTAAAATTTGTTTTTCCTGTAGTAAAAGACGTTTCTCAAATCTATCGAACTGAAATTGTAGCAAAATTGCCAATCCCATCACTTGTTGGTGGTACATCACGTGCAGCAAGCTACTTCTATTTCCACGTTGACTTCTCGATGTACAACGTTGTTTAATAAAATCACTATTCAAAGTCATAATGTATGAAATTTTGTTGCAAACCTACTAGACTTATCCTATGTATACCTAATATAGTATATAGTTTGCTTGGTATAGATGAGGCCTAAATGGCTAGGATACTTAAACTGGGAACATGAATAAACATGTTTCAGTGGGGGAAAGGTACAGAAGGACGACAGCTTACCTTGAAAAACGTTAGGTCGCACAGACACAAATAGATGAGTAGACAAAGTTGCTGATACGTTTCGACTAACTAGTGGTCTTTATCACTCAGCGTGAGTAGAGATACTAAAAGTAGTTCTAAAGCTAGCATGGTATGTACAATGAAGGCGCTGTCGGTGGGTGGTAGCAGGTGGAACTAGGTCTAGGGGAGGCAGAGCAGGGCGCGCCTGCTACCTGTTGTTCAGGTTAGGAGGCTCGCGAGATCTGGTGGTGTGTTGGTGAGATAGCTCCCAGTTTCTTAGCTCCAACTGCCTGCAGTCACTCATCGGGAAGCGCCTTGATGATTCTCGTTGTGAAACAGTCTTTGAAAGGGAGGCTGTGTTCAACAGCATGCTGAGCCACAGGTTTGTCTGGATCCATCTGTTTGACACTTTGACGGTGGCCTGTCATACGGGTTCTCAGTTCATTAGTGGTAAGGCCTACATACTCTGCCGGACACTGCGTGCACTTGAGCTGGTAGACTACGTTGGAGGTGAGACAGCTGTTGTGGTGATGGATGGGGTAGGTGACCCCTGTGGCTTCAGCAGTGAATGTCTTGGTAGTTGGATGCATAGGGCAGGTTTTGCACCTAGGGCGGTTGCAGGGGTAAGATCCTATTGGAGGAGCTCTCTGCGGACGAGTTGGAGGCCTAGTGGGGTCCCGTTTGATAAGCGAATCTCCTATGTTAGGTGGTCGTCTGAAGAAGACACGTGGTATCTTGTTGGCCAGATGATGAGTCTTAGGGGCAGCTTCAAGGATGGGCAGTCCACTCTTGATTATGCCGTTAAGTCTCTGCAGCCCCGGGTGCCAGCGCTTCACTAGGGGGATGGCGCTATTGTTCGTGTTGGCCACCTGGGTCTTCTGAGTTTGCGGCCTGGAGATCCGCTGTCGAACCACGTCATGTTCGTACCCCCGAGCTACAAACGCGTTGGTGATTCTGTCACAATAGTATGAGAGCCCTTCCCAGCATGCTGTTGAACAGTAGCCTCCCTTTCAAAGACTTTCACAACGAGAATCATCAAGGCGCTTCCCGATGACTGCAGGCAGTTGGAGCTAAGGAACTGGGAGCTATCTCACCAACACATCCCAATCTCCGAGCTCCTAACTGAACACAGTACAGGCGGCCTCTCTGCCTCCCCTAGACTATCCACTGCTACCACCCAGACAGCGCCTTCATTGTACATACGCACTTGCTTTTGACTT
>JAMZAV010012193.1:0-19334 GCA_024449915.1 Sweltsa coloradensis
ACTATGTTTTTCTATTATGCATATTCCTAAATTAATTCATTG
Organism: Sweltsa coloradensis; assembly: GCA_024449915.1. Taxonomy (NCBI): domain Eukaryota; kingdom Metazoa; phylum Arthropoda; class Insecta; order Plecoptera; family Chloroperlidae; genus Sweltsa; species Sweltsa coloradensis. Next base: position 43 of record JAMZAV010012193.1, read on the forward strand.
ATTTTGAATTAAAATTTAGTGATATCACCAAAATTTTTATTCAATTTTGGTCAACTTCGGGAATTTATTCCAAGTGAACAGATTTTTTTAACTCAAATTTGCATAATGGATAACAACGTATAAATCCATGTGAACGGGCAGGTCAATTTGGTTTTATCGTAAGATAAACGGTATTTCCCATTTTTCACCACGTTTTGGACTTATGTCTCGCAATGGATCTTTAAGGCTTATTTTGTGTAACCAATTACGGATGTCAATATAAAAGTACTTTATTAACATCCATTCAAAATTTGGTAATGATATTACCAACCGTTCAGCAAAAATCATCAACACCTGTTTGCGCGTATTTGAGTTGGGCCAAGCTCAGCGTACCCGACTAGACATGACACATTGCATTGCAATTGCATTGTTGTCAAGCAAGAGGCAAGGGTAATAATATACATATCCATAGTCAAAGATAATCAAAACAAAACTTTTTATTGATTAATCTCAACAAATTAGCAAGATATAAGACTTGCCATTTACAACATCAAAAATCATAGACATCAATTTGTTTGTTTTACTTGTGTTTTTGTTCTGTGGTTCGTTGGTCAGTGGTCTCGTGATAAGCGTCTCAGCTTAGCTTCCAAAACAGAAAGAAGGTTTAAAGTTCGATTCCCGCTCTAGTCAGAAATATTTTAGCTTCTGACTGTCAGACCTAGGCAGAGGCTTAGGAATTTGTGTAAACGGTGACTTTGGAGCCGTCCTCCTACAATTGCAACGAGGCACGTAACAAATTCTAAGGTTGTTGTCTGGTGCTGTTCGCGGGTGGAGTCGTGTCCAGCTTGATTGATCGGTACGGTTGTTATACCAACTTAACCATGGCTGTCTTTGGTTGGTCATTGTTCGCTCGTCGATGGTGTTGGCGACCAGTGGCGTAGCAACATTTCCTGGGCCCCCCCGCGACTTGCGCGGAATAGCTGGGGTCTGGGGCGAAGCCCCAGCCGCCGGAGGCTTTTACACCGTTTGTGAAAATTTTTTGGGCCCTACATTATGTTTGATGGCCTAAAACGCGATTTCGATGACATCCCTAATACATTTATTTACTAAAACCATTATGTTATATTAATAACATCAACACGACTAATGATAAATGAAAACACCCCAGAAAATACACATTTTCAAACTTGCATACATTTACGTGCACACACCAATCAACAAATCTAACGACTCGGGTGATTTGACAAAATTCTGCAAATTGTTTAGAGGTGTACATTTTTGAAGTTAATATGTGTAAAATTGGTTATCACGGTTCATTCTTCTCTTTTGTCAACTTGAACTAATGCGTATTTTTATTTACAACAGTGGATGGATTACTTGCATCACTTTTAAATAATAATATAAAAAATAATCACTTACCTACTTATGATAATACTGATGATGTTGATGATGTTGATTAAAATGGGTATGAAGTCATTGTCATAGGATCACTTGAAGTGTGAATGAAATGCCTATGAACTAATAATTGCATGCCATCATCGAAACATCCCTCTGTCAGACAACAGAAGGGTTGTCATGATTTATTAGTGTAATGGACCACGTTATATACTATGTGAAATGAGATTTCTCTGAAAAGGCATTTTGTAAATATCCCCGTTCAAAAGAATCTGGAATTGAATTGAATTGGAATCTTACTTATACGACCCAGTTCTTTATAAAATTAAAAAATAAAAATTGACAGAACTGACAGTAGTCATGTCACAGATGATTGACCATGTTCAACTCGGGTGATTTGACAAAATTGTGCAAATTGTTTAGAGGTGTGCATTTTTGAAGTTAATATGTGTAAAATTGGTTATCACGGTTCATTCTTCTCTTTTGTCAACTTGAACTAATGCGTATTTTTTTTTTACAAAAGATGTAATTTTGGGGGTAAGTTCTGCGAGAGATTTTTACTTTAAAATTCATTTCGAAAGATGAAGGGGCCCTTTGTAGCCTGACAGGGGCCCCGAGGGCCCCTGGGACCTGGGGTGCAGAAACAATAGCCATAATCAAAGCCCTACAATATATTTCTATTCATCGATTTCAAGATTCAACTATTCTCTCAGACTCAAAAGGGAGTATCCAATCCTTATCAAATAGCCACTTTGATGGGAAAACTGGATATTTCTCCTTTATAGCGGCCAGCCTTCTCTCTCATCTTACCAAAACAGGCCTACATATAAACATCAAATGGATCCCGGCCCACATGGGTATATCAGGAAACGAAACAGTAGACGCCCTGGCAAAGCAAGCTGCATCATCAAACAGACTCCCGATAACAACTCAATTAGACCCGCAAGTAATTAAAACAATAAGCGTCAAGAAGATATTTAATATGTGGAATGAATCATACGCAGAAACAAATAAGACGAAAGGAAGGCATTATGCCCAAATACAAAGTCAAATAAGGCCCAAACCCTGGTTTCAAGACTTTAAAAACCTTACCCGAAGAGAAATTATAACCATAAACAGACTCAGAATAGGCCATTGCCACTTGAACGCATATCAAAATAAATTCAACCAAAATATCCCGCCTGAATGCCCCACTGCGACGATCCCGAGACCATAATGCATCTCCTACTAGTATGCCCTCATTACGACAGATGGCGCGACTCGCTCTATTCAGCCCTACCAAACAACATCCAACATCCTCTTACAATTTAACTCTCAACTCCGTCAAAGAAATTTCAAAATTCGTCGCCAAAACGGGAAGAAAAATATAAAGTCCGAGCAGCACTAAATCAACCAGCGGAAGGGTTCTCACCACCGCTAGAAGAAACAGAAACAACAACAACAACAACAAATTCAAGCATAACCATTTACTCAAACCCAATTATTTAATTTTTGAGGTCGTTATAAAATTCATAGTTCGTTTGTTCAAAGTATAACTTGAGTGTTGAGTCAATCTAGAATCGAAAAGAGCGTTTTAAGACGATTTAGACTTTGACATTGAATATTACTGGGGAAACGCCAAAGTCGTTGTTAGAAGAGTGAGTGAGCCATGTGTTGAGTACCCGGTACCTTATACCTTAGGCCCGCTAGCCTATCATAGGCTAGAGTGGAGTATTATGGTCGTACAGTTGATGCGCCCTTATACCAACAACACTTAAAACCCCTATTATTTATACCAATATAATTATCAATTTTAAATGCAGATGTTCCCGGGTACTCAACACATGACTAGCTCACTCGTCTTACAACGAATTTGGTGTTTCCCTAGTCTAGTTGGCTAAGGCGCCATTATACCCAAAATGTGGGAGACCTGGGTTCAAACCCCCGGTCGGAAAAGATTTTTTTATTTCTGGATTGTATTTAAAAAATTATAAAACATGTTTTGAAATGCATACAATACTATGGAAAACATAGCCAGTAGGCCTACAAAATACGAGTAAAGATTGCAAGGTTAACTCAATGTCCCAGCAGAATTTAGGGGAACCTTGGTCGTTCCATATTCGATATAGGCCTACCTTGATCACTGCTATGCATGTAATCACGGCCTACCAAAAATTATTTGATAAAAATGACTTCTTCAAGAAAAAGCATTGTTGTTGAAATCAAACCTACACATTTCAAGCATATTTTTCAATTTATTATTTCTTGTGGGTTTAAATCGAAATGGATTGCGCTCATTTTGTTAGCAGTTCTAAGTTACCTGGTCGCGGACTCGCGGATGTCTGTTTAAAATTTCAGCTCGATCTATTTGGCCGTTTGGCCGTATGAGCCCGGACAAACAGACAAACAGAATTAATCACGACAAGGCCCGATCGAGTAGCGTTATAAAATCCTCATTCGCTTCGCTCACTCGTCTAATTATACACATTACATTTGGAATCCTTCACACGAATCAAAAACGTTCAAACCATTCAGCTGTAAACAAAATAAAATAGTTTAAATACCCCGCTAAATTCACCCCTCTCGGGCCAACTGGAACAAGTGAGTCTCTACTCCAAAATAATCACCCAGCACCCTATCAGAATATTATGTTTTAATCAAAAGGGGCATCTGGTAACATTTTATCCTAAAAAAGTAGAACATGTTATTTCCTTGGTATAAAAGAACAAAAATATGCAAAAAATTATAATTTACATTCCAGGCACAAGCCGCTAAAAAAAATCAGCGAAATTCAGCCTTCAGGCACCCCTGTATGCATGCATCACCCACCACTCCCACTGGACTGGAACTGGCAAACAATTGGATTTCTACTCCAATACTACATACAGAAATTGACCTTTAGGCAGGAAAATGGCCTTATGTTGTCCACATCACAGACCTTCACCTTATTTTAAAGCATAAATTTAAAAAACACCTATTAAAATAGCATAATACTGCATAATGAGCTTATTAAGAGAAACATTATATTACATGTTGCAAACTCACCATGTTGCACTGACAGAGCTATTTGTAACACAAATGCAATTATTTTTTATGTTTTTAATGCCTTGTTGGTCTTCGGGAATCAAATAAATAAATTTGTATTTAGAGTCTACCCACTCACGTCATATAACTGATTTTCAGTGGGGGACAGTAAACCAAAGCGACAAGCCAACCCTGTAGGCCCCGATGCAATCGACGAGTGAGCAATAACCAACCAACGATCAATATTTTTAATATGAAATATAGCAATCAGTGGTATGGACAGTGCGAGCACCCGCGGATTAACGCTAGAATCAACAAGGCCGATTCAGAACCACTTTTTAACTTATTATGTGTCTCGTTGCTAGGACGGCTCCAAAGTCATCGCTTACAAATTCCTAATAAAAGAACTGATGGACGTAAGTCCAAATCAGAAGTTAAAACTTCTGACTTTGGCAGGAATCGAACCCTAGACCTTCAGCATTGGAAACAGAGACAATTATTAATTGCATTTAATATCCTTTTTATTTGTGATCAAAATTGTTGTGTTTTAATGCATTTTTGTTGTAATGTTACTATTTCAAATATTTACTAAACTGTAGTTCATTGTTGTGTCTACATCTATGTAATTAGATTTATTTAGTTGTCCTCCTTTGCAAATCAGTTTTATAACTGTATAGGATAGACATTAAATAAATAAATAATAATAAAAAAAAGACCAATGAGACACAAAATTTATATATATATTATAAAATAAACTATTACCGCTTTCAATGCAGAATGTATGGGGTTTAAAACTAGATTTGGGTACGTAGGCATTTTCAACTCTCTGGAATGAACTTGAATATATTAGTTATAAATTGTGATTTTTTTAGCCTTCCTAGCAACCAAGTAGGTATACATAACATATAAAATGGTATCCCATATATAAATGCCCCCTCATATGTACAATTAAATGTACTTACACAGTATTATTTTCATCTCGATAAACCGTCATCCGATGCAGTTTCTTAGTAGCTTGGCAATAACAAATCGATAAAATGCAAGTTTGAAAATTTGCCTTAATTTTTTTTAATTGTTGTCCTGGCAAAGTGCACTGTTTGAGCCTCACTCCCCCATCGTCGGTTTCTGGATACACCACTGCCTGTGTACATCATGGCGCCAAACTCCAGTCTAATTTGTCATTTGTGGTAGAATGTCATGCTTATAGCTCCCACAAAAATACTAGGGAATGGGGTTTGTTCATTTGTCCGTCCGGAACGGTCTGAACATGAAATTGTCGTTCAGCTGTATAAAAAAGTGTTTGATTGTTGACCATCTCTCTACAGACACCTGTTCTAAAACAGGCCGAACATTTTCAAACAGTTCTGACGGGAAAAGACGAGTGGATGAAACCGAGTGAAATGTACAACGGTAAATCAAATTAACATGAATGAAAATAAGGTTATGTGATGAGTTTGTTGGTCGAAATGTATACTGAAGATTCACTTAACCGTTATTTTGGTAATTAAACCATTTTCAGCCATAAATTGTACACGAAATACGTTTTTATGTTTAATCATAGTTAACAATTTAAATTGGGTGACATTAGGCAGATTGGCGTTCATCTCTGAAGGTTAGAACAAATGTTTTTATCCTTTCAAAATCTCAAACATCCTGTACCGGTACTATAACATGTTTATGCTGTGTTCCGAACTGTTCTCAACCAGTCTCAGACAGGACAAAGGAACAAACACGTTTTAAAAAGAAGCCATGACATAAGGGCAATTTTTTTTTTTTAGATATACCTTACTGTTAGCACAATTATTTCAAAGTTGATTGTTTGAAATTTAATAGTATAAGAAAATCTTAAGACATTTTTTATCTTTTAGTAGCTAAATAGTAAATATGACATTTTTATTGATCGGGTAGTTTTGTAGCGTCACACCACCACTACAAAACAACCTGATCAATAAAAATGTCATCAACAGGTAGCGAGACACTTAAAAGAGTTTTAGTAAATTATATGTTCACACACTTAACAAGAAACATCTTCCAAACTGTAGCCTATGAAACTATGAATATGTACAGTAGGTAGGATAAAGTAGTATAGCTTACAGTAAGATAAAATCTCGATAATCGATAATCAAGTCATTATCGATTATCGAAATATTAATAAATGGTTGAAAACGGCCCGAAACACGTGATTTGTATTTTCCGCTTGGGCACAAGGTGCCTTACTCGATATTTATGTTTCGGAGCAAACTTAGCCAATAGCGGGAGGCAAAATCAAATACAACACAGACTGGACAAGGCAGCGAGTGATATGAGATTGTATTGTTTTGAATTTTATTTACCACATTTAAGATTCCATCTGTCGGAACGGGCTTGATTTTTTTATTGGTAATATCAATATTATCGACTCGATAATGACATTACCACTTCGATAATCGATAATGAAAAAAGTAACGGTGTGCATCCCAAATGGTAGGTACTATATTAGGTAGTATCTTCTAAGACAAAAGTTCCCAAACTTTTATTACTGTAGGAAGCCATGAGAGATATTTTGCGGGCTCCCAACAATAGTATATTCCATACCCCACTAATTTAGGCTACTGTATATGGATTGTTTTTTTAAAGTTTAAGCAATTTAGTAAAAATGTTGCCTTTTGCCCCTATAGCTTGTATTTTTCAACATACATTTTTATCAAGTCTAATTTAAGAAAATTAGAAACTTCAAGCAAATTTTGCGGATCCCCTATTCAATGTCCGCGGACCACTGAGGGACCAAAGTTTGGGACCCTCTGTTCTGACTTCTAAGAGCTACAATCACTAAACATGGTTTAAATGGTACGATTTTAATGGCAGAATTTTGGTATCACGTTTTTTGTTATCCTTATTACTGTATTTTAATGAACATATGAATGTACATACCAGTAAAAGATGGTAAACTACCAACAATAACAATTTACTATCAGATTATCTTAACTTTTTTATGAAATAAAGATAATACAATAATCAAGTTACAAAATTTGTATTTAATACAACATTATGTATGATATGGTCTTTTAACATAATGTCATAATTTATTAAACACTTAGGTCTACTTATTTTTATACAATCTGTACACATTTTTAAACTTCTATTAAATATACGCAATAAATCTTAAAATTAATAAGTAATAGTTTCATTATTGATGCTCTTAAGAATCAATAAATCAGTGGTGGCTATATGTAATGTAAAGCCATGATGTGCTTCGAAACCTTAGTTGTATGTTGGGTACATTGTTAATTACATAACATATTCAAATTCTCAATAATACTAGGGATGCAGATTGAAAAAATACAAATTATCAATAATCGGAAACGCGGCTGCATTGTTGATGATTATTGAATTATGGCAAAAATTATAGAACATTTTTCAACACAGTGGCATGATCAAGATGGGATGTTTTAAAAATCAATACCAATTTTTGGTCTGGTAGAGTGAAATGAAACCTTTTAAGCCTATCTTGTGTGAATGTGTGTGATTGTGAAATGTAAAATTAATGATTTACTATCATACACACAAGACACGGGAACAAATACAACAGCGGTGGTATCGCAGTTTGTATAAGCACTAGATATACGTATGATAACATGCGTTTTGATAACTTTTTTGAAAGAAAAAAAGCAATTCGATGATAATGTATTTTTATTATCGATTATTGAATAATAATATTGATTATTGTGCGCATCCCTAGATAATAGTAATACACACTTACAATGGCCACCACTGGGAGTATACGGTAATACGTACACATACTCATCAAGATGGGCAATCGTATTATCATAAAAACTAGATCCTATTTAGCAAGTTATTTCTTACAATAAGATGTAATAGTACATAATATATACTGTAATATAAAAATTGTTCAATAACTATGTATCCAAAGTTTGTATACCAACATTGTTCTTGTCAATTGTTATTAATACTTCCACTTCTTCATGACACAAGCACAACACAATTTCCTGCACAAGGTTTACACCGTTCCCGGTCTAAAGATGTCCACATAAATACATACGTACTTGTATGAGCCAAATGTTGCTTCAAACAATTTTGGCCTTAAAGAGTCCAACCAAACACATTTTGTCACACATATAAACAAGGTGTAAGTATTGAAGCATATGGCCACTTACTTTGATAACATTGAATACGAACGACTAGGTTCAAACTATCAACAGTTCAAACATTCCCCTAATTGGTTTGTGAATGTCACACAATCAGTGGCCAAATTTCTTTCATTGCATACCAAAACAAACTGCAATAAAAATATGACTGCAAAATAAACGTCTCTTTAACACCTGGAATGCTTTGATTTTAAAATGTACATGTTGATAATGTTCGTATAAAATTAACATTTTTACCTGTAGGCTATACCGTAGGCAATGTATTTTCAAAACATAAAACGTTCTAATTAATCGAGAAGGCTACTTCAATTGGGGACTATAGTAAAATGAACATACCAAGGAAATTGATTATTTTGCAGTTAATACTAATTGGTATCAACAAATTATTAAACAAGACAGCAGAAAAGTAGCAACAAAAACAAGGACAAAATGTAATGAAGTCTCTGTATCCTCAAAGCCTGCCTGGGTGAGATGAAAAGCCAAACAAGTAGCTAGCATCTGTGACAAACATCATGGTTTCGTGAAGCTAATGTTTGTGGCAACAGTGCCCATAATCAGTATCTAAAAGTTTATATAAGAATCCAACAAAGGACAAATACAACTTAACGAGTTACGTAGTACAATCTGCCAATATATGTATGGGATTGAGCTTGAGTGAGATCAATACTAGGGCCAATGTATAAAAATAAAAAAATAATGGTTATAGTTGCATACCAATAATAAACATTTACATTTAAAAGAATTCCTTCTGACTTCAATGCACAAATATAAATATCAAAATAAATGTATCATTTAACAAGAATCAGATAGGCCTATACGTAGAACCCAGTGAAATCAGCTTTGTTTTCTGTAGTAGGCCTGTGCCTTTTCGTTTTGCAAAATAACTGCAATATATAAGCCTAGTATATTATGTTTTTTTAAATATATTGCTACAAATTTTGTGTTGGGCCAGAATTTTTTACTTTCAAGTACTAGCTTAGTACACCTCTAAAGCATGTTTATGTTTCCTTCGTGACTAGGGTTGCCAACTTTGACCAGGAAAAAAAAAACGGCCTCCCATGTAAATTTGTGGGAAAAGGACCAAGCACGGGGGGCCTGGGGGGCTCCCCCCAACTATAGCGCCGCAGGTGATTTTTTTAAAATTCAGCTTTTTAGAGTACCTACTTTTGGTGCATTTTAGAATTAAGTGGTGTTGCTACAAATTTTGTGTTGGGCCAGAATTTTTTACTTTCAAGTACTAGCTTAGTACACCTCTAAAGCATGTTTATGTTTCCTTCGTGACTAGGGTTGCCAACTTTGACCAGGAAAAAAAAACGGCCTCCCATGTAAATTTGTGGGAAAAGGACCAAGCACGAGGGGTTTGGGGGGCTCCCCCCAACTATAGCGCCGCAGGTGATTTTTTAAAATTCAGCTTTTTAGAGTACCTACTTTTGGTGCATTTTAGAATTAAGTGGTGTTGCTACAAATTTTGTGTTGGGCCAGAATTTTTTACTTTCAAGTACTAGCTTAGTACACCTCTAAAGCATGTTTATGTTTCCTTCGTGACTAGGGTTGCCAACTTTGACCAGGAAAAAAAAACGGCCTCCCATGTAAATTTGTGGGAAAAGGACCAAGCACGAGGGGTTTGGGGGGCTCCCCCCAACTATAGCGCCGCAGGTGATTTTTTAAAATTCAGCTTTTTAGAGTACCTACTTTTGGTGCATTTTAGAATTAAGTGGTGGGCTGAATGCAACACCGAAACAATGTAGTTTTTGTGCAGTCAAAACTAGAAAACCACCAAAAAGAAGTGGGTTCACGTGGGAGCGACTGACTGTGTCTGCATTGAGACAGGACTGGTGGAAGTCTTCGGCCTCTCTCGGCTCGACCGCTGTCGTGTCCAGTTCGGCTAGGTAGAGAGACTAGAGAGGGGTGGGGGTTGGCCGGTCAGGTCATGGGGAAGTGGAGAAGAGCAATGTTTACTCATTAGTTGGGATTTGGGAACGAAGTGATGAGGAGGTTGGTTTTTAAATATTTTGTAAAAAATTTGTTAACGTATATGTAGTAGTAATATTTTTAGTATTATGGCTAATTTACGTAAAAACCAGCAATACTATAGCCGGTCGAAGGGTCTGACCGGCCACCGGCCAAGGGGTAAAAAACCGGGCGGTTGGCAACCCTATTCCTGATTTCTACACAAAATTTAAATTTAAAAAATGATAAAAATTTAAATAATAAATATCAATTAGGCCTATTTGTGCCAATTAACACGTGCATTGTGCACTGTTTTAGCACTATGTAAATTTTAGCATTAATGACTAATGTCTTATTACTATTAGTCTCATCAGTAAAGAAAAGTCATAAGACAGATAAACATAAACCATTCCACTAATTTATGAGGTCTGAAACCGACTTCATAGTTGAAACTAATTTCACAGGGTTCTAGATATTGACGGTTTTCTAATCTCAGAGAGTTTAAAAATATAGAATGTAGTGGGTTGATCAATAGTTAATATGAGGCATGTAGGCCTACTCTTCTTCGATTGGTTGCTATGGCACCAATAATCCTTCAATAGGTTCGTTTGCCTGTACTGCACGAATCTCAACTATTGCACTTTTCACTGTTCGCCTGTAGTCGTGCAAGTAGATGGTCGCCGTTCGTCTGAAAAGTGCAGACTGAACTAGTGCAACTAAAGAAGATTTAACAGTAATTGAAAAATGGGTAGATATAAATAAATTGGGTTTAAATGTGAGTAAATGTAAGGTTATTTCATTTAATAGAGCAAAGAAAAAAGCGGAAATAAACTAGAAGCTGTGTGCTAAAACACTAGATGTTGTCATCAATTACAAATACTTAGGAGTGTTCATAGATAACAATTTGGATTGGGGGCATCATGTGGAATATGTAAGTAAAAAGTCAATACAAGCTCTAAATTTTGTAATGAGGCAGCTACAAGGGGTTCACACAAAAATTAAGGATAAAGCATATAAATCTCTTATAAGACCAATATTGGAATATGCAAGTGCTATATGGGACCCTTATAAGGATGGTCATATCAAAGCCCTAAACAAAGTACAGAGATTAGCAGCAAGGAGAGTAACTGGGAAGGTCAAAAGGTGGAAATGGGTAACTGATTCCAAGGGAAGGAGGATAAGAACGTATGACAGTGTAAATGAAATGATAGAAGGTTTAGGATGGGATTCTTTAAAATTAGGAAAACGCTTAAGTCCCGCCGCGTTGTTGGATGAGCGTATATGGTGCATTGAGATGCCATGTGTTACGCGGATTTTCTGTTGTTCTGTGAAAAAATCATTACTTACTTTAATTAAATTAATTAAATTAAAAATTAACTTAATTTTTATAACTAAATTAAATAAAATTAAAAATTAACTTAATTGTTTTAATTTATCGTAATTTTTTTTAAAGAAAAAAATCGTAAAATTGCAATTTTAATTATTCGATTGCGCTCAAATTTAACACGAATATATTAATTCATGAAATTAAGGTTCTGTGAAAAAATCATTACAATAGGATAAAGCATGTAGGTGTTATAAGTCGAAGAAATTTTTTAAAAATAAAAAAAAAATCGTAAAATTGCGTTTTTTATGAGAAAAAATTTCCCGATTGCGCTCAAAAACGTGGCAGTTCTAAGTTCAGAGATTTCGAAGGTCTCCATCAAATTTCATCGCAATCGGAGTATCGGTTTAGCCGGAATCGTGTTAACAAACACACAAAAATACAGAAAAAAAAAAAAAAAAACATTCCAGATTTTTTTCTCCAGTGTAGTGAAATGGAATCTTCGCTTCGCTCGCTACGCTCATCCAATTACGGAGAGGGAGAAACAGGCTGTGCAACCTGTTTTGTGCTATGAATGGAATACAGGGATGGAATGAGATAAGCAATAAAATTGAAAAAGGATTATACAAAGGGAGGAAAGACCATGACCTGAAATTGAAATGTAAACTAAAAAAGAAGGATGTTGGGAAGTGGTCTTTTTTAAATAGAACAATTGTAGAATGGAATCAATTGCCAGCAGCAGCTGTTGAGGAATCCTCGGTAAAAATGTTTAGAAGGTGTTTGGAGGATATTGATTTGGATCTGATGTAGATTTGATTTGATTAATGTTTAATGTTGCTTTGATGATGGTGTTTTAGATGTAATATAAGATATGAAGAAAAATGAATGTGAATGTTATATTTTTGATACAATTTTAAAATGTTAATTTTAGGAACTTGCCACCATGTAACCACATATTTGCAAGGATAATAAAATATAAAATATATAAATATTAAAAAAACAAGTTCATGAACTTCTGCAAGCGCTCTGGAGCGCCGAAGCAATAGTACAGTGCAGAAATTTAATGCCAAGAATATAAGGGATAGATGTATTGAAGACTTATTTTGTTAACTAATATGAAACAAAATACATTTTCGAGCGCTAAGGGAAGTCTTTTTGAGGGTACGTTTAGTAGATTTACGTTTTAAAGAAAACAAATGGCCAGAGACAGCTTTTATTGTTTGCCAGTAACGACTTCACTGGATGAACTACGGCACTGAACTGAAATGAACTCGCCCTGCAGTGCAAGATAGTGCAGTGCAATGTGCAACACAGGCAAACGAACCTATTGTTCTAAGCTGTACATACTTGGTCAGATCATTTGTATGGGTGCTGGTTTAGAGAATAAAACTAATTAATGAACACAATCTTTGGCACCACTTAGAATAGTTATTAACTACGGGCATTTACAAACAATATAGTCCCCATCGTCCTATGGATTTGGACTGGATTGAACTTCATTGATAATATTAATTGGATACAAGCGAGCTAATGTTCCAGTCGTCTTTATAACGTCACTGTATGCAGGCTGATCTGGCACACTTGCGAGCTGTTCCGAAAGTACACTTGACGCACTCTGTACTTTAGGCAGTATCCGAGGAGAGCTTCTAGTACCGATTAGATTATTACCAAGAACCTTTAGGTCTGATACTATAATTGACTTACTATTTGCAGCCAATTGAATGTCATTCTTTATGAAGTAGGTACCTTTTCCAGTGATTTTTATTGTCTGGTGAAGTGGAAGTTTTGATGCAGTACTGGTATTTACAATCTGTTTAGTTGGTGATATGGATGGTGTTGATGTAGGAATTTCAGATTCAGCTAGACCAGTAGCAGGTGCAGCTTGTGACGTAGGCGCTGGTTGCCGCATGTTGATAACAACATGGGAACTCGATGGGGTCATACTACCAATGCACAACCTTTTGGCCGGGGGCTCTGAAGATAACGAGATATTTTTTGCCGTCCAAAGCTGGGACGAGAATCCCTTTTTGCTTGTTGCCCCAGCTCCTCCACTTACACCTGATTTTGACAACTCAGTTTGGGAGTCAGCTTGAACCAGCTTACCAGATTGCGTGTGTTGTGGGAAAACAAAGGATTGAGAAGTATTTTGGTTAGTTGACATCTGTACTACTTTTAAGCCAGAGTCCTTACGAAGCATTAGTTGCACAGGCTTCATAGAAGGGTTTGGTTGAAGCATCTGCACCTTACCATCCTTCATCATCACCGAGACAGTTTTGTTACCAGGCACAGGGTAAGTAGGCCTAGATAGGGTTAGTTGTTTTGGTTCAGAACTCTCTGGAGGCTTCCTCAACACACCACCCGACATCTGAAAAGAGGGATGCAGTATGCTCTGGAGTTTCCCTGACGGCACTTGCACTTGATGGATGACATTTTTTGGCAATGACAAAGTAGGCCTACTGCTGTTACTAACTACAACTCTCGCTGGCATTGTAGCAGGCTTAGGCAACAAAGGGATTTGTTTAGATGGTGTCTTTATAAACGTATATGGAGGAAATGGCTTCATACCTTGAACGTGAACGTTCTTCACAGTCAGGTCTGACCCAGGTGTTAAAGAAGTAAGTTCCTGAAACTTTTTATACTGAAACTTATTTGGATCAACGTTTACAGTTTGAGGAATCGATATTGTCTTTCCACATTGCACTGGCATTATCTTTTGTGTTATTAGGCCTGCAGGTCTCAATTGTTCAGTGGTTGAGGACTGTCTTGCTGCCAAACCAACATCAATACTTGAAGTTTCATTTGCCACAGATTCTGTTTTATCATTGCTTTGAGTTTCAGTAGACATTGGACTTACTTCAACACTGCTTGAAATGTCTTCAATCTCCTGGCAAACATCTAAATCCTCAGTAGCCTCACTCCTCATCTTCTCAACAATATCTAGCTCAGAAGCTTCTATGAGGGTTATGTCGTCGTCTTCTTCTAACTCGATCGTCTCGATCTGAACATTCTTCTTGATAGAACTAACTTTAACTTCTTCCCCAGTTAAATCAAGAAGCTCAATGTTTTTAGATGTTTTTTTCACTGAAACTGATATTGGAGCAGATTCATTGGTTGCTGGGTTCAACCGACACCATGTAATATTAGGGGACTGTACTGGTTTGTTTGCAGGTTTTTCTCTAATGGCAGTCATAGTCATATCTGGCTCCTCGTGAATAGTGAGAAAGTCTGGAATCTGGTGGTGGTGTTTTGAGTTTGGCTTACTCAGTGCTAGGCCTATAAAAGTATCTTTTGGAATTTTCAATTTTTGTCGGTGAACTTCTTCCATTGCAGAGAGTGTTGAGTTAGGTAATATTTCCAAACTCTTCTTACGGGCTGAGCGCTGGGGTGATTGTTTCATTAAGAGGCTGGCATCATCTGCTGCACTCTCATTATCCTCATCGTGTGAAGATTCAACATCGTGAATGTCATCATTGCTAGAGTATTCTAAGTCACTATATTCTTCACCGATACTCACCGTCTCAATATTTTCTTCACTTTCAGCACTGTCATTGCTACTAACATCTGCATCTTCTACCAAATCCACATTAGATTCCATAGATGAATCTGGAAAAAGTATTGAGTATTAGAGATGGAATACATTTCTTCTTGCTGAAAAATATATTAGGCTATATTTCACAAATGCTCAATTAAATTTGTGGTTGCTAAATAAAATTGTAAATTAACATTTACCTTCATCCTCATCAATTAAAATATTTTCGGCCACAAGAGAGTTTGTATCAGAAGAACGACTGGAAAGTGGAGACTTCAAGATGTAGCGTACGTTTGCCACAGCCTCAGCACAAGCTTGTTTGTTTGTAGCAGAGTTCACTAGCTCATTGAATTTCTTAATATATTTGTTTCTAGTATCCATTAATTGTTCTTTCTTCTTAATGAGTTTTTCTGAAGTTTTGTACACATTATCATATTCTTTGAAAACATTTGTCCATAAATCTTTTCCTGTTCCAATTAATTGGATAAGTCTCTGCACAGGTGCTCTTAATTCTTGAGGCATTCTTGTTTGGGCGAGATACTTTCTGAGGTGTTGGTATTTCTGGACTATGTTGGGGGATCACTGGAACATCATCCACTGTCGCTGGATTTAATGCTTGGTTTAATTTGAATTGTTCTTTTGTCATGATAGCATCCTTTGTTATAACCTAAAACAGACAAGGTCCAAATTGACAAAAGGTAAGTTATTCAATTTGGTTCATATTGGATTATAGAATGAAAATCATTGTTTATAGATAGTGTACTAAAGTAATGAACAAGCAAGCACATAGCCTACATTTATTGTAATTTTGTACCGGTACATATCGTATTTACAGAGGCATGCATTTATGGTGACAATAAAAGACTACTTTAAGTTTGTTATGTCCAAAAGTGATGAATGTGTGGTGTAAAAACTTAACATTTTGCAACCTTTGTGGTACTTTCCCTATAGCCTTGTGGAAGTCATAACCCCCCCCCCCCCCAAATACAAAAATTTGTAAAAAAAAAAATGGCAGCCAAGCTCTCCTTCAAAAGTCTTCGTCTGTGAATGCTGTGAGATATAGAAGTTTAGCCAATCAGTTTTCATTCGTTCTCCCTTGTTTTGCATTGAAAAGAAGTAAGATCATTTCGCCTGTTTACGAGCGCCAAACCAACTATTTTCGTGGTAAAATAAGTAAAAATTTAAAACTCAAAATCATACAAAAAAATACTTCGGCATTGAATTTGGTTCATTACGAGAACTCTGAAAAGTCTATGGCTACGTAATTTTTTTTTATGATTTTGAGTTAAAATTTTTTACTTATTTTACCACGAAAATGGTTGGCTTGGCGCTCGTCAACAGGCAAAATGATCTTACTTGTTTTCAATGCGAAACT
Organism: Sweltsa coloradensis; assembly: GCA_024449915.1. NCBI lineage: Eukaryota > Metazoa > Arthropoda > Insecta > Plecoptera > Chloroperlidae > Sweltsa > Sweltsa coloradensis. The sequence goes on from JAMZAV010012193.1 coordinate 16,743, forward strand.
AGGGAGAACAAATGAAATGCTTGGCTAAACATCTATATCTCACAGCATTCACAGACAAAGACTTTTGAAGGAGCGCTTGGCGGCAGTTTTTTTTTTACAAATTTTTGTATTTGGGGGGGGGGGGGGGAGATATCGCATCTTTTTGTTGTTTATTTCATATCAAGGCGTGAAATACTTGTAAACAATAATTCAAAGAAAGCAGGAAATTTCAAAAGTAATTTTCCATCTAAATTGCTCGGATGTACGGCTTAGACGGAGTTTGATTCACTTGCTGAATACATAACTACTAGATATCAATATTGAAGCAAATAACTAAATTTGTCATGATACATGAAACAAGCAGTAGATACAGCTACCACAAAAGCTACCATCTTTTGTTTTTGTTTACAATCTGTAGTTGGCAATATACAATGATTTTTATTAAATTTGATATGGTTAATATTAGGGATGTCAACGGGTACCCGGGTACCCGCCCGTTCCCCGCGGGTACGGGTTCAATTTTCCATTACCCGTTACCCGGAATTACCCGTTCTTTCCTTTGACCATCGCGATCTTTTTCACGGAACAGACAATACATCGCGTCATTATACCCCTCCCCCTACCGCTCATGGCTGGCTGCTGTGATTGTAGCGACGAGTGATTGAGTGAGATTGTTGAATGATCTAATACGGAATTCGACGCGGGTTGGGTTGGGGGGGGGGGGCTTAGAGATAGCGGCGAACAAGGCTTGACCTTGAAGCAAACTATACGATTTGGTTGCTCGAGACAAAACAGATGCCAATGCACCAAATTTCGTAATCGGGAGCGCAGAAACACTAAAAAATGAGTGTTATCTGCCCGGTTGTAATGACGTTTGACTGTAGACCTCGAGTTTGCGATGACTCAAAGCTGCCGATGTAAAGACTGGAAGGGTGTTGAAATTGGACACTACTCGCGTGTATGAATGAAACAATGACCGTTGACCTAAATTGATTCATGAGCAACTACAGTTCGGCTGGTCGCACACAGGATAAAAACAGCATAAAATAAAAATAGTTTACTGATCAAGGATAATTAGTAAACGTGTACACGTACCATCCCTAATTTCGTGTGAAGTGGAAGATCACTTTAAATGAACTGATACGGAAATAGTGCGCGGGGAGCGGGAGATCATGCATTGGGATAAAGACAAGGATTGACCTTGATCAGCCTACGATCCGATTTCGGTTGCGTACATATGCGCATGAAAGGAATGTAGTAATCAATCAGTGTTCCTTTCCGCTTGATGTAGTTGCTCCGAACCCATTGAGTCATCGTACACTAAAACATACGTGGCCTTTTACCAATACTACTTTTCAACTGCCAATGATTTTCTGAATCATTTGACACCCATGACGATAAATCGAACATTTACTACTACCCGCGGGTATCTCGGGTATCGATCGCGGGTACCCGGGTACGAAAATTTCCGGTATTGACATCCCTAGTTAATATCGTCTTGTTATGAAAATTACATGAATATTTAGGGAATAAAAATTTATAATGGTTAAGAGCATGTTTAATTCAAGTTTTACAAATTACCACGCCTTAGTAATTACATGTTTTGATTATTATCCAAAATTTTGATTTTCTCCGGTCACGGTTACCCGATTTTGGTTTTGAAAGCAAAAGGCACTCGGTCCCCCCAAATTTAGGGTGTAGGGCAGCTATTAGACTGCCTTTTAAGTTTTAAACTACATACAAAATTAACTGGAGAATTACAAACCATCTCTTTTAGTTTTAACCCGAGTTGGGAGGATATATGATGTTTAACTTTGGTTTTATAGTAGGCGACTATGACGTTGATATGTTAGTACTTTAGACAGAAATTAAAAAAGTGACTACACCGGGGATCGAACCCGGGACCTTAGCTTACCGGGCTATGCTCTTACCAACTGAGCTATGCGGCCACCAATTTAAAACTGTCTAATTTTTGGTCTGTTTTGTACAATGTTAATAACGTGTGTAGGGCAGATTAGACTGACTTTTAAACTACGTACATATGAAATTACCTGGAGAATTACAAACCATCTCTTTTAACCCGAGTTGAGAGGATATATGATGTTTAACTTTGGTTTTATAGTAGGCGACTATGACGTTGATATGTTAGTACTTTAGACAGAAATTAAAAAAGTGACTACACCGGGGATCGAACCCGGGACCTTAGCTTACCAGGCTATGCTCTTACCAACTGAGCTATGCGGCCACCAATTTAAAACTGCCTAATTTTTGGTAAGTTTTGTTCATTTGTACATTTGTATATTTAAATAAAACTCTATTCAATTAACTCCCCAAATCAATAAAAAAACATAACAGAACACATCAAATTCCAGAATGAACTAACCAAATTTTTAACACAAAAGGCATACTACAGTATAAAAGACTTTATGACAGACAAAACTACCTAATAACTGCTATTACTAATTAAAAAACTCAGCTCTGCTTGTTTTTTGATTAAAAGCATCAAACACATAAGCAATGTATTAATTGCTAAATTATGCTACTTTTCTCTAGTTTGAATCAAACATACTTTGAATTAACCTGTTTCAAAAAAAAATTCAAATATATTATACT
>JAMZAV010012194.1:0-19383 GCA_024449915.1 Sweltsa coloradensis
CGTAATAACATAGTAAAATAGTCTCGTTTTACAATGGTGCACTTACTTAAAAACTGTAGATGTGCGAGTGTACACCAACGTTTCGCTTAAAGTGCCCGTTCACCTCTTTAGTAAGTTAGTCTTAATATCTAATAGATTCGTAAACACTAAGTAGTTTGTGTATATTTCCCGACCTACGTCAATAGGGGTCTTTGAATTCATCGCCGCGCTCAAGAACAGTGACGTCACTATTCTTGAGCTGGCGATGGGTTGCAACACAGCACATCCACTAGCGGCTTGTAACGCGCAAGGCCGGGCCCAGTCAATCTGTCGGAATAGTCTGTTCTACTAAAACCATAGCGGAAGGCCTGCGTTCACAATCATGAACAATTCATAACACTAGTCAACAACACTTGATTTGAAAAACATACTGCTAATAAGTAGCTATGGTATAGCGTCAGTTTTCGTAAAACTAAAAATGTAATGTCAGGGTTGCCAGTGGTAAGTATCGAACATTCGAACCGGGGACCTCCGGAATAAGTCTCTCGTGTTATGCTTGTACTATCTATTATAATGCTCCATAAAAAGATTAAACAATATTATATCAGTGACTGTATACATACCTAACCTCATTATTACTATGCGTAAGGTTTTCGGGCAGTGTTTGTTTACTCTTCCTCATAGCATACCGTTTTTCTAGTAGATGCAGGCTGGCACATAATATATTAGAACCATTCGAAACATGAACATAGATAAAACATCCCCCTCAACAGCATATTGGACAACAAACAAAGAATATTGGCATAGGTGGCACTAGTGCATCAGCATTAAATATTTATCTTTTGACTGGTAGTCGGGGGGGGGGGGGACACTTGCGTATTTATATCGAACCAGTCGATTTTCGAAACAGCAGAATTTCATAATTTCGTAATAATCACTCGATACTTGTGCTAATGGAATGGCCGTATCTAGCGTAGAGACAAGACAAGACAATTTTTTATGCTCGTTCCAAGTACACAAAGAGACTGAGAGAGAGTGCACCCTATTGGTTTGTTATTCACCTCCTCCTGCTTATTCTATTGTAAACAGTGACATGACCGCTCCATACACAAGATTATGAGATTGTATAATAGACGTCGAAAGATTAATTGATTTTAAATTTTACGTCGCAAATATTGTATTTTGCTATGTGTGAATAACAGATGTACATGTTATGTAAATCAATCCAGAAATTCCCAAATCATCTCAGCCGGGTTGAGAAATGAGCATGTGTTTTGTTTAATGTTTCGTCCTAATTTAAAGCGAGTATCAATGTCATATACCCCACCCTCCTTCACAGCTTGTGTCGCGTGCTAAGTGATAGCCCAATAAGATGACGCAGCTCGCCTCGACACTCGACACTCTGCCGGCCGCTACTCGTGCACTGTTGCCACGACTGATTAGTGGGAAGATGAAGGAAATTTATTTGCACATTTAACAATTAATTTAGCGTTACTACGATTATTTTTGGTCAATAATTTGTTGTAAAAGGAGTCTCCTGAGGTTAATAGATGTCTGTGTAAACCTTTACATAAGAGGTGAACGATCCCTTTAATACTCGATGGAAGGCCTCGATGTTATTGTTCGTTCTTGGTGGTTTTCCATTCACGGATAAAGTTTCAAAGCACCTGGGCTATACAGACCAAGGGGTTGATGTTCGAAACGTGTTCGGTTCTGTGGTTCTGTTCAGAGTGGGATAACATCGATCTTTCCCATGTCGTTCTATCTTTATGGTCTCGAAACAAATTTGTGGGACACGAAATGCTACGTGTTACAGAAGCTAAATCCATATTAAGCAATATCCAAGCATATTAACAGTAAAATCCATGCTTAAGGCAATATCTGTGAATATGTTGTATCGTCACGATGAACCTCGTTACACTTATACAAAAATTTCTCTACTCCAGTAAATTCTACCTCTTAGAGCTCAAGTGCTACTGTTCAATGCGATTTTGGAAAACTTCCATGCACTAACCGTGCAGCATCGATATGACCTCGCCGCCCCGCACCTTTTTACTGCACTTTACACCCACACTCACTCCCGGGCCAGCAAAGTCTCGCCTCGCAGTCGGTAGGTTGTTGTTGTCGCAGGCGGACGTGTTTTGACTCCGCTTTCCAGTATGTTCTTGTATTGCCTCCACAGTACATAGAGATTGCTTCTGTTAATGTTAAATGTGTTGTTTGTTGTTGTGTTGACTGAAATCTCCTTGCATTTTTGTGTTGGGTTTGTTTTCTTGTAGTGGTTGTCTGTTCCGTCCAGAAAGTCCAACTCGCAACCTTTTCGTGGTTTGGCCCGTGATTAGGGGAGTTTCACTCCCTGAAACTTATGGCGAGCTCTGGGTCGTCGTCGGGGAACTTTCCCCTTCCCTTTGACTTCCTCCCCGACGGCGACGACAATGACAACACGGACGGATGATGACACAGACAGAGACGACCATGACGTGGGGAAACCCTGCCCTCCCCATATGCTTGTGGCTGGTTCTGACCAGCACAGGCCTGTCCACCTCTTGTCCCCCCACGGCTCCCCTTACGTCCCTCCCCTTGGAAAGAAGTATAGTTTTCGCCAAGATCAAAGAGCTCGTTCTAGAGCTCTAATCACGAAGGATCACACGCCCACTTAACTTCTTCAAAAGAGCTTCTCAGCGGGTGCATGGACACAGGTCGTACTACTACTGTCGCCAAACAGGACAAAAACATCGACCAACCATCAACACATTTTGCGCAGTCTATGCGCAAGCGAGAACAATGTTAAAAAAAACTACTAGGCCTATATACTATGATTGTCCGACATTCCATTGTAAAAACATTAGCACATGTTAGTGGGACTGTGGTTTACTTGTAAAGAAGTCTCTTATTGTGTAGAGAGTCAACTACGAATTCCATGCTTTGATTGTGGTTGAACTTTTTATGTTGTTGTTGTGTGAAGTTAGCATTGACCAGAGAGACAGTGTTGCCAGATAGTCGCCACCACAGCCTTCTAAATAGCCCAAAAGTCGCCCAATGCATATTCTACAAGGAGGAAGGAATAATGTAAGGAGGCAGTGTGGCGTCGTCAAAACCATAGCCACTTTGAACGACAATGGTGGTCGGCGAAAGCCTCGAACCCAAAGCAAGGTCGTCGATATTATTAAAGCTCTTTGTCAAAGCTATGAACATTCCAAAACAAACAAAAACGCAGCACATCAACAAAAATTACATTTCACCTCTTTATTATTCTATCTCATATTAATACAAGAGTTATTATCAACGTATTAAGTATAATACCAGCTGTTTCAGTGCCGCCATAGTAGTCGCTATATTGGTCAGCACCAACGAGAAGGAGTAAATACTGCGAAAAACTCTATGTTTTAGTAGCCGCCATATTGGTCAGCACCAACGAGAAGCAGCAAATACTGCGAAAAACTCGATCAGAGACGTTCAAAACGGCCACGTTCATTTGTACAGCCACAGATAGCGCATGCTGTCTCCTTACATTATTCATACCTCCTTGATATTCTAGTGCCAAAACTAACACCATCAAGCAGGCGGTGACCAAAACCTTATAAAATAATGATAATACAAATAATAAAACGTATGAATGGGAGATAATTGAATTTTTATGATAAAATTATGATCAAGCAAAGTTTAAATTGACATATTTTTTATTTTATCCAGAAAGTTTGCGTACCCGGCATTTGTTGAAAAACACACCCCCGTACCAGTACAAGCTACGGACGGCGCAACGCCTGTCGGAAGTTTTTCTCCAGAATGGACTTCGCATCTTTGATGGATGTCGCGTGCCACAGACTTAACTCGTTGACGTCGACTCGCAGACACGTAATACTCCTTCTTTCTTTCTTGGCATTTCTCTCAAAGATAGGGGCTGCGCACCTTGCTGATTTTAGAAGGCTTTAGGTATTCTGGTAGCCTGGCGAGAATCATTTCACAGACTTGATCCCGGTCCTGGTGGACAAACACCATCCCTCCACCCTAAGGACCATGGCTCTGGACTATATGACCATCCAATAAAAATGTAGTTTCAACATGTACGCATTACATAAATAAATAAAACACATGGGTAATAGCTGACTATGCATAATATGCCTATTGCCTATACCTACCAATACCATAACACATGTACCAACAAACGCAATAGGTGCGTAACTACCAATAAGTTAACCAACCCACGCTAAACCATATGTTAACCAATTAATTTTGAAAAATAAAGTTTGAACACCTTTGCTAGAAAAATTACCTCCCAAGTGCTGCATCACCTTTTAAGGTCTTCTTTGTCAATTCTTCCGAGATTTTTCCAAGTGTAGCAACTCTTTTCTTGACAATCACTGTTCTGTCTGGAGGGTTATTCTGTTTCTTTTCACCGAGCTAGCTTGTCGAATTTCGAAATGAGAAGTGACAAATGCGATTCTGTTTGGTTATCGATATCGAAACATTGCGATATCTCGCTCAAAAAAAGTGACAACTTCTCACCGAATATTTTTTCGTGAGAAGTCAATACGGTGACGTGATTGGTCGAGGCCGGCAAAAGGACGGGCTTGGATTGGTCCGTGAAAACTCGGGTGAACACTACTACGCGTACTACGCTTTGTGGCCTTAAAAACTCGACAACAACAACAACATCATAACAAACAAATTCTGAATAACTAGGGCCTACTTTCCATTGTAGCTTGAAGGTGGTTTAATTGGGTTTAATCAATTTCTATGAAAGTATTTTACATAAGCTAGGCATATTCCAGTACATTTACGCGTGATATTCCAGTTTTATTTTGGTAGACGGACACCATAACCTAACTTTATAACCCACATCATGACCCACATGTTTACATGTTCCGTAATTAATTCCATCGCCTAAATTCTGCTAATGGCATTGTTCTACATTTTCAACCATCATAGTTTACACATTTTCACGAGGATACTATAATTGTATTAATTTTTAAAACACAAATCTCGTAAAGATATTCGAAGTGCAAATCCAAACATAACCCCACTTTTTATTTAATAGCGGGCATTTTAAATTCCAACCTCCTGATTGGTCAAGAGGTTTCACTATTCGAAATCTAGAACTTCCGTTCCGTTCCGTCCAACATTGATCTCGAATTGTAATCAGAATCGCACGGTTCGAAAAAAGTGAGATGAGATGAGATGAGATATTTCGAAAAAGTGACATCTATCAGTTCTCGAATTAAAACAGAATAAGGGTCCTGTGTCATGTAACCTAGCTTGAGGTATCCAAAAACCTGAAGCAGGTGGCACAGGTATATCAGGGATGCCATCTAAATCTATGATTATAGTGTCACAAAGGTTTGTTGGCTCGCAAACTTTATTAAGACTCTCTCGGTAAAATAGTGTTCGGAATACTATCGCTAGGTTCCACAGACCCAATATCATCATTAGTCAACTTAATTCTTTTTTTTGACCTATCACATAATTTAGATTATTTTCACGATTGAAAGAAGAACCAAAAGTTCTCTTTGTGTTTTTAGGCCTGCCACGCACTGACTTATCAAACGAATTTTTAAAGTGTTGCGCAATGATTTTAAACCTTTTGAATTGGTCGAATTGGGTTGATTGTCTTTTCAAGAAGAAACATCATCAATATTGTCAGCGTCATACGTTTGAAATTAACTATTCGGTATTAGGGCTATGTTCGGAATTTAATTTATGTTCAATTATAATCTGGGAACCACATTCAACAACACAACCATCAACAACAGTCACAGGGAGATGGCCAACAGCTTTAACCATGTCTACAGATGAAATAGTTGGTAAGCTGCCTTGCAGGTCAAGTAACAAATACTGTACTTTGACCATTCCTTCATAAAACTCATTTTCTCCAAAGATTGCTAAATGTGAACCGATTCGCTTTAACGGCACCATTGCAATATTATATTTTTACGTTCCGATAGTGGATTTTTAATAATTTTCCTTGCAGGCTCATTCATAGTGGAGGACGTAACACTCCCAAAAGATGTTTCAAATGGTTGAATGAAAGTGGCTTCATTCCACTGGTCGCTAACGGAATCGGCTACAAAAACTTCCATTCCCAACTCTTTTCTAGCTTTGAAGATATGAGAACATGACAAATTAAAGTGAACGTTGTATGAACAATTACCCGTAGTACACTCCCAGTTAATTTGGTAACACTTCTATGCTATTGTTACGGTAAAATCTTCCTGGTCAAAAATCTAAGGTACAGTGTCTGCTTTTGAAAGTTGCTCAAAAAGATCTTTAAATATATTCTTTGTACATTGTTTTGAAATCTCGGCTTGAACATTATCATCATGTCTTGTATCCCAATACTGCTTTAGTTCAAGAAATTCGCTCATGTAAGAGAATCTTCTACATTGTGAACATATGTTATTAAACCCCCTACTGCATGCGGTAGGTGATAGGTGCTTTTCATGTAAGGCTTCAATGTTTTATTGTGGCTTTGTAACCGTTATTGGTGTTATTGCCTAAATGGATTAAACCCGCCTTTTTTTTACTATATTTTACCCACCATTGCTTACAGTTATTCCAATTATTTATAAAGTATTCAATGAGTTGGGGAGGAGATATAACTTCAAATTTTGTTAGAAGAAGAAACTTGATTAAGATTACTTTACCAGTAATACCTGTGTGCAATTTAGTGGTTGGACCTATTTATGTGTAGGCCTGCATAGGTGAAATAAAATGTTTAAATTAATGATGATAATTTAAGAATTTGTGTTAATTTGATTGGATGCTGAATGGTTGGTTTATTTTATGATGGGTGGACCAACAGCATAGCCTACATAAAGTTAGGCAGCCATGTTACGGCTAGCACGTCTTCTTGAATAAATGTAGGTAGCCATATTCTGTATCTACGCGTAGCTCAAGCCTTACATGAAATCTACTGAAGGTCCTAGACATAAGCTAGGCTAAATTATTTGTTCAATCTTACCTGGGTGACTTTCACCATTTGAGTTGTACTCTTTGCATGAACTTATCTAGGCGTTGTTTTTTTTTACGACGTCGCGTCTGGCTGTTTGTTTGCTATTGTGGTGCTATATTTTTTAGCACTAGCAACAACTCGTCTTTTTCCAATTGAGTGATGGATCTCGACCTTTTCAGTATGTTGGATGAATCTCCAAAGGTTTCAACCATTAATGCAGTCCACATTGGCAACAATCTAAAGATGTGGCAGGGAGGTTATATGCCTAGTTCTTCTTTCTAAACTTGGGTAAGCATACAGTGCAACCGCAACAAATGCTAAGAGACTCGGAAGTTCGGCTACTTCTGCTTTTACCACTCCAAACCAACTTCATTTTTAGCGACATTTAGCCCTACCTGAGCCTATTCTCATGTAGAGTCTGGGGCTTGATGACAACATTGGCCTAGGCCCTACCTGAGTCTAGTCCCATGTAGAGTCTGGGGCTTGATGACAACAATAGTATGTAGGGCCTACCTACCTACCTATAAGGTCTAGTAGGGACTAAAACCAATTCTAGTCTTTTTTGGTAGGACCTTACCTATTTAAATAAAGTAGGTCATTTGTTGGCCCTATACTTTTAAAAATGCCCTCGAGCAGTACAAGCCTAGTTAGCCTAATGAAATACCTCAAATGCCCAGTTTAAGTATCGTCGTCTTAGCAAAAACCAGTAACATCCAATGTTTAAGGTACATACCTGGCAGTAAATCTTTAAGGCATGGAATGGACCAACCAATACAATAAAAATGTTCGGTATTCGGAGGCTTTCCAGAGCTTTATATCAAGAAGTGTTCTTGGTAATCGTGCTATTTCCGAAGGCGGTTTGATTTGTTCCAAACGGGATGATAGGCTTGTTAATAGGATGTTGACCGTCCTCTCTTGATATGGAAGTTTGTGTATCGCAACTTGTAACGGCCAAATGCTGCATTTTGCAGATTTTGATGCAGAAGCCCCATTAGTAATCCATTGCAACGATATATCCAATAGACCAATTTCTCCATTGTTAGTGAGATAATTGTATGCCCGGCCAGATGAAACATTGCTTGAATGTGGCTGGTCACTTCGCAATTTGTTGAACATTAGCCTATTATTAGGTAGTGTAACTAGTTGATTTTCAAGCGACATGTGTAAAAAAAAGCAGCCTGCTTGTCGAAGCTGCAACATTTCTTAGTCAAGCCCAAATAAGTCGCAAGACTCGTTAACACATGAATGTTCTGAACTATTTACAAATTTTATATTACATTGCCAGTTTGCAGAGTAGAAGTGCTGGATTACTGAATTACCTTGATTTATGTTTGAAAGGAAGTGGTACTTCGATTTATGTATAGGAACTGGTGTGTGAGCATTTATCAGCATTAGAGTATCTCGTAGCCCAATCTCGGAACAACAACAACAACACAAGCTGGTAACAAAACACAAGTTGATTGCCATTTAGTTGTAACGCCTGATTAAGCGAGCGAAGCGAGCGTTTCCATTTGACTCTGCCGGAAAAATTAGTCACTGTTTTTTTTTTTTTTGTTGTTTGTTTGTTTGTGTTTTTTGTTTGTTTGTATGTCTCGCGATAACGTTCGAACGGAGGCTCGGATCGAGTTGAAATTTTGACCATCCGCAAGCTTTGTTCTCGATTGAATGCCATTAGTTTTGTGTCAGAAATCGTTCAAAGAGTTAAAAAGTTACATTAAAGTTAATCGAAAGTTTTTTTTCAAACTAAACGGCGACAAAATCTGAGATAGCCAAATCATTTAGAATGTCCGTCCGGTCAAGAATATGTAAATTTTATTTTGATTGATTGATTTGATAACGTTGCCATGGCAACGAAAAGACGCGCGAAGTTTGTATCTAATACACTGCCACCTAGAAGTAATCAAAATACTTTCGAGAAAGCAGTCTTTTATTTGTCACCAAAGAGTTGAAATAGTTTTCCCAAGGAGTCAAGGTCCTCTAGATGGCGGTGGATTTTATCCACAAAGGAAAGGTTTTCACACACGGGTTTACCCAAATACCTTGGCAATAATAAATAATATTGGAAACGCAAACGCCACAAATTTTTAATGTGCAATGTGGGTCTAGCTATAGCACGTGCTCGCTTATCAACGCGTCCAACTGAGCGTTTCCTAGTCTAAAAGCATTCTTCAAACGCAAACTTAAAGAAAAGTGGTGCGAAGAATGGCATATCATGCAAAATAATAAGCTTCGTGAAATAAAAGACGATGTAACACCCTGGATCTCTTCAAGGCGCTCTTCTCGACGCGAAGAGGTTGTTCTGACCCGTCTACGCATTGGACACACACATCTCACTCAAGCATACCTTTTAAGAGGCGAAGATCCACCCCCATGTGAGCAGTGTGGTGAGATTTTAACTGTTAAGCACATTTTAGTAGAATGTCCTCAACACATGGACGAGAGGAAGGATTTTAAACTAAAACCTAATTTAAAAGAAATTTTATCTGATGAATCTGAGACAACTTCATTTCTAACAGATTCTGCTGACTCATCAGATAATCATATTATTGAAGATTCTACTCCGCAAATAATCTTCTCGATAGGAAGTTTACTAGGTGCAATAGCAAAGTTAAAACCCTTAGTTAATACTGATTTGGTAGCATCCAAGATCCATGACGAAAACCAATAAGACGGACATGTAGTGACTTTCTTCTTTCTTTGCAACGTCAAGCTTTGCAGTGATTCTTTGAGTTGTTTTAATTAACCATATGTGCAGAGATTTCTATTGTTTATATTTGTTGTATTTTGTTTTCCCAGTTTTGTTCTGTATTTATCAATGTAATGTAATTTCGTTTTTTATATATCAAGTTATATTGGCCCTGAAGAAGATGAGTAAAATTTCATCGAAACGTTGGCCTAATGTAAATAAACGTGGCATTATAACCGAAAAACCTAATTCATTAAATCATATCGGCCACGAAAATATCCAAAAACACATATATATATATATATATATATAAGGTATTGGTGGTTATTTGTATGTTACCATCTTTAAATAATTAAATTTACTTCTTTCGGTTTACCACGTATATTGTTTATTTAATCTGACGTTTCGATTGGATTTCACCAATCATTGTCAAAGACTGTATCAGGGACATGCTATTAATTTTGAGGGTACACGAGTAATTGCTTCTACGGACCGTATTCATTCCAGGATTATAAGGGAAGCAATAGAAATTGAGAAGAGGCCTCATACTTTTAACCAAAAGGGATGATGGAAAACGCCTACCTCAGACATGGAAGTCCATCACAAACCTTTGGCATAAACCAAGTACATTAACGCATTACCTTCCACAAGTCAAGGCCCAATGACAAGAAGTCAAGCAAGGAATCATCCTACAGGTTCTGGTCCAGCAGACTACTTCGCATAATCAATAATATGACATGTTTTTCTAAACTCTTTCCACATGTTATAATATTCCTGTTAGTTAACTTCTTTGAAAATTTATTAATCACAATCAAACGTTGATATTTTAAGTACTTTCAAGTTTCAATCGAAAAGGACTTTCGTTTAGAATAGCAACGTTGAAGGTTTTGAAGTTTTTTTTTATGGCTGCGTATAATCTTACGTTCAAACGTAATTATTACCGAAAATTAATCTTACGTTCAGTGCTGTGATTGGTCGTTTTCATCACGTGATAATCAAACATAAGAATTGGCTGTGTATAATCTTGTACGTTACTCACTGTTACGTACGTGCATTTGAACCAACGAACCAAAGAACACAGAAGTCAAACACGCTAGGTACCATCCTGCCATACCACAATGTGATAATAAGCCACCTATTAACATGTTAAGTTGTTGTTAACTGTTTAAACGTAAGAATAATTTCTTGACATTCTTACGTTCGAACGTAAAAGAAATTTCACTCTATTCTTACGAGCGAAAGTAAGAATACCTGTCATTTTTACGTTCGAACGTAAGAATATGTGTTCAGACTTTCACTAATTTATATAACAATATGTGTTCAGACTTTCACTAATTTATACTTTTCGCGGCAATTTACCGTTGAGTTTTAGTTTGCTACATGTGCCCGTGGTACTTTTCGAAAGGAGTAGGCTACGTGCCGGTACCGGATTTCCCCTCCTCCCTTCTGTTCATACTTCATCCTCATCTATCACCACTCATCGTCTCGATTAGCCAAAGTGCATAAATATGAGACGTTAAGCAATAATCGATCAATCAATAGTTTGCTACATGTGCGCCCTCTATTAGCCATACTAGTGACTTTCCCTTTGGTACTTTTATTTTACCACTAGATTTCGCTGCCCGCGCTATTTTCGCCTCTTTTTTGCTCTGTTGTCCTGGTGAAGGAGATCGCGAGCAGGCTAGAATTACTGTGGTTTAGAGTATCGTATGAGACGGTTGATAGTTTTGCATTTTTAGTTAGGGGCGTATCTGCCCTTCTGCCGACATCCCAGAGATTTGCTTGCCATGCATTCTCTTGAATATTGTTGAATTTGTTAACGTGTATTGTATGTGTCTTTAAATATATTCTACATTTTGTTATTGGTGATAATCAAGCTACACTTTTCTTTATTTAGGCCATCAAATTCCAACTCGCAACCTTCTCGTGGTTTGGCCCGTAATCAGGGGAGTTTTGGCGTGTATTGCCCTGGAAGTCTCCACCACCGCTCTCCGATCTCCATTGGCATATTAAATTATAAGTTGCTCTCTCAGATTGACAACTTCATCCCAACATGGGGAACATCCATAATCGGCTGCAAGGAGAACAAACAACAATACATTAGGCCTACTCTACCCTAGATAAACTCTATGACCTGACAGAATATTCTGGTAGAAGAAACAAAACGTTGAATCTGATTGTTGAAACCATGCCCCTCAGAACACTCGTGACATTATTAGTCATGCTTACCAGCTTTGACAAAAGCTATGCTTGCCACCTCTTCCAAGGCTTGTATGAATTTGGCGTGTATTGCCCTGGAAGTCTCCACCACCGCTCTCCGATCTCCATTGGCATATGAAATTATAAGTTGCTCTCTCAGATTGACAACTTCATCCCAACATGGGGAACATCCATAATCGGCTGCAAGGAGAACAAACAACAATACATTAGGCCTACTCTACCCTAGATAAACTCTATGACCTGACAGAATATTCTGGTAGAAGAAACAAAACGTTGAATCTGATTGTTGAAACCATGCCCCTCAGAACACTCGTGACATTAGTCATGCTTACCAGCTTTGACAAAAGCAATGCTCGCCACCTCTTCCATGGCAAGTACGAAGTTGGCTTACACACACTTATACAAATATCACATTCGTATTCTAAACCTACAACATCAGCACAGAGCTCATGGACCCAACCCTCACACCTTTTGCACTGAATCCAATCTTCAGTGGGTGGGTCCACAAACATTTCCGAACAAACCAAACACAAAACAATGTCTTGTCCTTCTCCATGGTTCTCACTTCTCCTCCGGGGAATCGTTTTAGGTTTGCGCTTTTGACAATTTTTGGGACCCTTAACTTTACCATGTGAATTTCGTTTCCCATTTTCATTGTTTTTATGTGACTTGGGCCTACCACTTTCAACATTGTTCCTTGTCACTTGTGCAAGCGTAGGTGGAGGTATCGGTTTTTTGTTTAGAGATTTCTCATTCAGCATTTTTTTGTAGGGGGAACTGGTCAGAATTTTTTACTTTTGAGAGCGACTCTTTTTCCTACCAGTAGCATTTGTGTGAGTAGGGGTAACTTTACGAAGAGGTACTATCTCAAGTGGTGTGACAAACTGTTTTGATGAGCTGAATTAGAGTCTTCTTTTTGCTGGTGCAGTAGACGTTGACGTTCCAATGGCTGTGACACTGGTAGCAATAGTTTTATCATTATCGAATCGGATTTCAGACGATGGACCAGCTTGGCCTAGGCCTACTGACAAATCCACCTGTAATGCCAAGGCACTTGGCACACGAGAAGATTTGTTTTAAAAACTTCTCTTTGAAGTTGTCTGCGTCAGCTTTAGAGAGAAGAGCCTCCTAAAGCTGACAACGACAACTTCGAGGTGAACGTTTGTTACTGGGAGCAATCCTATCAAACAAACTAGACTATGATTTAATAGCCACATTCCTCATTCTGTTGCTTTCCAGTTGCTGATATTTTTTAGTATTTATAAAAGACGATGTACAGAGTTAGGAAGACGAATTTTACTCAAGATATTTTTAATGATTGTGTGGCTTCTTGGAGATCTTATGTAATGTATGATACATTGAGGGGTTTTCGTCCACAATTCGTATAACAGCATTGCCACACCCAAGAGCACTGAGTGCATGTAGTCTGGAGAATATCCCCAAACCATGTCAAAGCAGTCAATACTCGTAAGTGGAGATACACCTTTTAAGCCGTGAACTTTTCTGCCGGTATTTTGAGCTTGCAAGCTTTCCCTCCTAACCTCCTCATCAGTCCGGTCTTCATAGTCCTCAACGTCGATAGGATATTTGACAACTCTTCGCTATGGCTTTATCAGGGTGTTCGCAGAAGTTGCATCCATTCAATCGGGTGGAACGCTGAGTAAAGGTGGTGTTTAGCGATTCATATTTCATATTCATATTGTTTTTCATATTTATGTGGCCTTCTTATAATGAAGTGTATTATATAATTTGGGATAGTACGAGCCCGCTTCTTTACTTATGTGTCCTCGAAGCGTGAAGCAAATTCCAACTCGACACCTTCTCGCGGTTTGGCCCGTAAATAGGAGAGTTTCACTCCCGAAACTAATGGCGAGCTCTGGGTCGTCGTCGGGGAACCCCTTCCCTTTGACTACCTCCCCGACGGCGACGACAAAGACAACACGGACGGATGATGATACCAGATGTACTGTAGGGATGGTCAGGACTGGGCTGGGTAGGGGGGAATTTAGACTATTCATTCATACATAGTTAACAAATTATCTTGGAGGCGCGAATAATCTTTGTCGTTGAAGCGCCCTAAAACTAACTAATACTAATACTAATACTAATGAAAAAAATCAAAGGGGAGCAACTGTGAAGAATTTGAGCAGGATGGAGGTGAAGGGTAGGTATAAGATGGAGACTGGTTATTCAATGATGGAGGAGATGAAATTTCTGATTGATGGGAGGAAACTGACTCCCTAGACGTGTGGCTCGGGCGTAGAAACTGCAGATATGGCATAAGATGCCAAGCCTTCCTCTTTTTGCCCGCGTCCCCACTTCGGGTCTCTTCTGCCCTCAGCTCTTTGACAAATGAATCCTTGATGATTTGCCATCTTTTCTGGCAGGCTGTCACTGTAACAATGGCATGATATGTAGCCTAGGCCTGAACAGACAAATATTTTGTAGGCCTGGGACTGTGTCATTACTGTTCACAGCCTAGGCCTAGCTATGATCGATATCCTTGGGTTAAATTGCGACGAGCATAATAATAGCCTAGGGGAGGCCTAAGATATCTAGCTCCAATGGTTTTAATTTTTTTTTTTTAATTTTGGCTAGGGGCCTACCTAGGGCATTTTGATTAGGGCAACCTAAACTACAAAGTGTATGTATTTTTTAAACTTGCCATCAGTCTTCATTGCAAAAGCAACTTTGGCCCATGCAATTTCTTTTTTGTTTCTATTATTATAGTCTTCTGATTTCACATTAAAAATACACTCGTATTTGGAAATCTCGTTTATAAAAATTTCAGCGTCCATCGCGTTGCTGTCAAAAAATGTCAAATTCAAAACAGCTGATTGTATAGCCACTGAGATACGTAAATATGCGGGTGAACCTAGGAGGCTGTGTTTTGCGGTGCTGCACCGCAAGCATGCAGCACCGCAAAAGTTGGAGTTCGATCAACTTCTGCAGCGCCGCACCGCACTCCACGCAAGTCGTTCCTGATTGGCTGACAAAAGCAACGCACTGCAATGCGGTGCGGTGCTGCAACGTTGCGAATGCGCCTTAACGCGGTCAGTTGCCATCCATCGGACACTTTGCTATGGCACTTAATATATGTGTCATAGGAAAGAGAAGGAATGTCCATTGCGGAAGTAAGCTCTTGCAACTGGGAATGCCCAATGCCAACGACCATTGCAACGGCGGACGTATTTATGTCAATAATATCTCCCTTCATCGGGTTGTTCGTGTTGACTTGCTTGATACAATTACACATTGGACATTTGAATTTAAGAATTGTTTTCAGACCTTTTCGGATTTCTCCAACAACTCTCATATCTTTTAAAGTGCATCCGACAGGAGAATGTGAGGTCAGTGTTTAGATTCTGTTCAGTGCAAGATAACAGCCTCGACACACCACGAGGGTCTTGGGTTACACAACCGGATCTGACGTCATAACAGAGCCTATTTCATGTCCAGTTGATTGATTGATTGATTGACATTGATAAGGATTAAATTCAATTACATTTATTGAATCAAACTTTTGTATCTTATGCCGTGAATAGTGAGCAATTGCTGCACTTAGGCATCGCGGAGCCATGTAGAAGGTACCATCTACGTGGTACTTGTCCGCTTCCTTAACGACATCGCGTACCATGTCGTCGTTAGCAAACACCATTGAAATAGAACTATCGTCACCTACAAGGGTAGCCTTGTAGAATATGTATTGTCTAATGTTGTGCCATGTTGGCGTTGTATTTCAATATTTCGCTCCAAGATTTCCCCCAAATGTTGAAAGTAATGATCTGCCTCACCACCTTCCTCCAACGCCTCAGTGAGCCTGCCACTGATATAAAGGTGGTGAAGGTGGTGAAGCGTGCACCTCCGGGATACATGCATTCCATAACATATGGAAATATTTCAGTCAGTGGTCAACACAACATATTTTATTATATGAACAATCTCCCATGATATGACATGTAATTTATTTAATACTTGGAAAATCCACAAGCGGACTAAAATAAATGGTTTATTGTGTAATAAAGTAAAGTATTTATTTACCATTTGATCTATACAATGTATACATATAGGCATCGTCAAGATTATGTAAAACTAGGATAGGCCTAGTGACTAAATTAGGTATTATACAATTAGGTAATATACAATGAAAAGAGCTACATTAAGCATTAAGCACTAAGCAAATATACAAAATATATACATACTAATTTAGCCATACCAGGCACACTGGTTTGGACTGTCAGTACCTATTAATAGGAGTACAATATAATACCAGAGAGTTACCCAGTACACAAATAAATTTGAGAATAGGTGAATAATACTAGGCCACGGCATAGGCCTAAGCCAGTTGAAGTAGGGAGATTCACTCACTGAGGTATTCTCTAATGGAGTAAAAACTTTTGGCAGTGAGGAATAATTTTAGGTGATGTTTAAAGGAATGTAGTGTGGGGCAGGTTTTGATGGGGTTTGGAAGTTTTTTTTTTTTTTAGTTAACAATGGTACCTGACGTGTGTCCCTCATACCAACAGTGTATTGCATGTAACATCCATGCCCGACCGTATTCAAATTTCCAAATAATACGAGATTTTAGTATGCAAATCAAGTGAATTTGCATGTGAACATCTTAATATTAGTAAAAACCTGTATTTAAGTATCAACAATGTTTAACGGTCATCAACACTGTTATTAATAATTACTAATTAAAGGATAGTAATGACAGAAGCAAGGGGAAGGGAATAAGTAGTAATTAATCTCATTAAGGTCAATAAAGGAGTATTTTGTTAATTTAAAGTAGATAAATAGGAAGACATGAGGAGAACTAAGAGATAGCCGCTTAGTCCATAGATTTTGATATTGTTTAACAAAAGTTATTAACGTTTTAAGTTGGTTTTTGGGTACAAATTTATCATTGTAACAGATTATCATTGACGTTAGAGAGCACGGATGAACGCGGAAATAATGCTCCAGGCACCATGGCCTACGTGTTATCCTGCAACGTCTTCATCGTATGAGGGTTGGTAGAAGCTTCCAGAACAAAGTTTACTCAGTTCAAAAGTAGAGAAGTGACTAAACCAAGGACACGACAGGCAGGTTTAAATAGAAACAACATAACAGGTTTCCTAGGGGGCTCTTACCTTGAACCGACTAACAGTCATGAGGGAGGGGTGTATAGTAGGGAGGGTTGTCCGCAGGACACCGAGATGTGAGAGGCAACCAGCAGAGTGTCGTGTCGAACCTGAGGGGAGGAGGTGTGTGTGTGCGTGCGTGTGTGTGACGCAGAGAGGCCGTGTTGGCCTGATAGGGCCTGATTGTCAAACGTAAACGTCATCTGATCTGCGACCACGTGCTACATGGAACTTTTCCCGTGACAAACAAAACGTCACTTTGTTTACAATAATCAGCTGCTTTCATAATATTGTGTTTTCGTCTGCGACCACGTGTTCTCCTGATCTTCGCCGACCATGTGATTTCCCCCCCACATTATTACAATTGGATTACGTCGACCGTATCATCGCTTTGGATTCTACAGCACTAAAAGGATACGACAATAATTACGATGAGTACCAATCATTAAATATTATTATTCAATTTCATGCAAAACAACCATTTAACTTAAACTTAGTACTTATATTTTGGTTGACCCTGTACTCACTGTTGAGTATACAGGTGTTTGGAGGTCAAAAGTGACACGGGGAATATAAACTTTAATTTAGAGCTCTATTAGGCAGGTAGGGACATAATTTTGTAATTGTATTTTTTGTTCTTAATTATATCAATGGAAACTTGATTAAATTTTATAATTGTAGCTTGAGTCCTAAGGAATCCTTTCACTAGATCTTTAGTTTTTGTGTGCGTTTATAACCAGCAGCTGTTTGCAGAGCGTGACTTGGTGTTGAGTAAGTAGATAATTACTTTGATAATTTGTGTTTTTTATTAATTGGGCGTCTTGTGTTCTACCGATTTTGAGCTAGCAAAAATTTAAATATTCTTTGTTTTTTTTGTAACTGTCACTCGGCTTTGGGCAAGCGAGAGGGGTGAAGTTTACAATTGTCGCCGTCAACGTTGGGGCTCGTAATTAACCATTACCCGGGGTAATTAATAAAAATTAAAATTTTTTAAAAAATTCGTAAAAGACAAACATTTGTCAAATTTATTAGAATCCTTAACGGGTCGAATGAAAGAGCTTATTTTCCTATCTGTACAGAAACTTGTCTTGATGTTCTTTTTTCTCAGTAACCTACTTATTCTGTCGGTGGTCTTGTGAACAAATGGCAGCACTGCTATAGCCACTGTTTCAGCTGAGTCTTCCATTTCTTCCCTCATCTTGGCTTTCCTTGAAAATGCTTGTTTAATGGTTTTTGGTGAATATCCATTCTGGAGGAATGCATTTTCCAAGACCTTTAGTTCCCCGTGAATGTGGTTTTCATCTGTTAGACGTTTCGACCTAATGGTGAGTGAATTTAAAACTGCCATTTTCTGTTTCGGGTGGTGGTGAGAATCGGCATGTAAGTAACGGTCTGTATGGGTTGGCTTTCTGTACACCGTGTGTGCTACCTTACCGTCCTTGCCCCTCTTAACCATCACGTCCAAGAAAGCTAGCTGATTGTCTGCTTCTATTTCCATAGTGAACGTAATGCTTTGGTCTTGAGAATTCATTTCTTCTAGAAATAGATCAAGAGCTTCTCTTCCATGTTGCCAAATGCAATAAATATCATCTATATAACGTAGCCAACACTTTGGTTTGAGAGGTACTCGTTTTAGCAATTTGGTCTCAAAATCATCCATGAAAATATTTGCTAATACTGGAGATAGTGGGGAACCCCAGCAACTGAAAAAGTCCTTAAAGATTGTCCTGATCACCTTCTTAACAGCTAATGGAAGTGAGTGCATATGTTCATATGTTAGCCTCCCATTAGCATTAGCTCTATTAAATTTACACCAAAAGGTTTATCCGTTTGGACAGAGCCCATGGTCTGGTTTTTCAATTGCGGACAATTAGGAAGTATGGCTCATTCTACACCACTTTGTTGAAACCCTTTCTGTCCCCATCACCAAGGTATTCTACGAAACGGACTCCGTGGGCTTTCTCCTTTCCCGTATGTTGGCAACTTGGGCATAAATTCAATTTTGAAATTACTTTGTTTGTGTCCTCAAATGTAACGGTCACAACTCCATGTAGCCGAAGTATGGCCTTGTTTGTACCAGATTCTATTGGGTGCACAGGGAATATCTTTTGACCCATTTATGGTTATGACCTCACTTGCTGTATTCGTCAAGAACTTGTCAATCCCCAACACATGGACGAGAGTAATGATTTTAAACTATAACCTTATTAAAAATAAATTTTATCTGATGAATCTGAGAATATAACCAATGTTTTTAAATATCTGAAATCAACAAAGCTGTATAATAGAATTTAAAAAATAGCACATCACTCTAAAAGAGAACACGGGCACTAATAGTAATAACCTTAGTGTTGTGTGCCCTTAAACCCTAATAACTAACTAACTAACTTCAACGGCTATGTACAATTTAAAAGCAATAATAGAAG